>OY754966.1:45194168-45449168 GCA_963576475.1 Molanna angustata
AAGATCACTCTTCTCGCGTCGATTTCGATTTTTTTTTTATTCATTTCTGGACCATTTGCCGCGACTCATCAATCAACTCGTCAATTCTAAGGAGAGTGATCGTTGCACAGCACAACTCAGAGGGGAGTTCAATATTATAATGCGTATACTTTATAATATAACCTACAAAGCTACCTATATTAGACCATTTCGAGATATTTTTGAATCGACGTTCATTTGAATCTTCATTTTTCATTTTTTCAACAACATTAATTCAGAGACGCGAGACATTACATACATTATCATAATATCTTTTTGTGTTTTATACAGTCGATGGCTGATAACATATTTTTTTTGTTTAATAGAGTTTTATTATTCATACACTTCACATCTATACAATAGTAAAATATCAAGATTTTATTTATTTATTCAAAAAAAACACTTTTTGTATATACATAAAATTACATAGTACAAATAGCAGACTTATTGCCTGGAGGCAATTTCCTCCAGTCAACCATCTGAGATCAAAAGTACATAACATAGTTTCGGCATATACATAATAACACAACCAGTATAATACAGTAAAACAAAAGTGAGAAATTACACAAATTAAGAAAGGAGAGGAAAATCAGAAAGGGAAGGGAGAGGATGAGGAGCGATCAAAAGGGATGGAAAGTGAAATTGGGATGTGTGTTCGTTATGGAATTGAGAGGAAGAGCGAGCATTTAAGACTAGACTTGAAAATTGAAAGTGATTAGACTAAATTGTTCCACAGCCGGACAGCATGAATAGTGAAGGAATATGAATAATACTCTGTAACGTGGGGTGGAATGGCAAGGGTTCTTTCTTCTCTAGACCGAAGTGGGAGTCCATGAGAGGCCAACGGTTGAAATCTTTCTTTCAGATATGCGGGGGCATTCGGATTGTTTAATACATACATATGTAATTAAATAATTCGGAACATATCCTGTGGGATTGTTGCCACCTAATGGTGTCTTCTTATAGATCGGAGCTCCTCGTTGCTGTACGTGGGTCTCTCCAAGGTCCCATTGGTCACGCGGATTTCGAAATCTCGAAGAAAAATTTAGAAGTTTAAGAAATTTTGTCATAGTTATGGTGTCTTACAATTTTTAGATTAGATACCAGTAGGTTAATTTTTCATATTAATCTTGGTCATACCCCTGATGTTTCTCATTTAAAAAGATCTGAAATCAATGAAAGTCCACGAGTGTTAATCTTCCTTTCACATTCGTCGATTGTTCTTTTTGCACTATGGTGCCGAGATTCTTAATCCCTTCCTAGACAACGTGTCATTTAGCTCAAGAAAAGATAACTCAATATATGGAAGTGACAGTTGTCAAGTGATATTGGTTCCATACATTAAGTTAACTTTTCTTGTTTCTTTCCTTGGGCTAAATGACACGTTGCTTAGGAAGACTGGTCCCAGCGTAGGGATAGTAATCCAAGGATGGAATATGTATAGGCTGGATCTTAAACGCCCGAACAGTTGACTAAGAAAATATTAATAACGAAATAAAAGGATTCTGTTGGTTTTGACGTGGCCGGAGTTGGTGCTAAAGCATCATAATATCATTTTAAGTAGGTACTAATATTATTAAAAATCTGAAGGTTGGTAGTGCAATGAATACCTACTGTATACCAATATAATAAGCAGACTGTACATTTGTACATATATAATATCTACATTTTATTTGTACCTAACTTCCCTACACATGGTAAGTTTCTGAGGTTTTCTAATCAAATAATCCTTAAGTAGGGAAGATTCTAAGCACGATCGCTAGCGCAAGAAGCTTTCTTTGTAACATTCTGAATAATACATACCTACCTATTTACTTGTTAAATAAATATATTATTTATATACATTTTCTGGTTATACTATTAGTGAAATAAATAAAATATGTTTTCTTACAAATAACTTTTTGTACAATTAATTTGTTTTGAGTACCTACCACATTTGTTTTCACCACTCAAAATTAATTGTAAAAAATGTGTTTGTAAGAATTTTCAAAAATGTTCCACAAAGTCACAGCTACGTATGAAGATAAAATACGTTTTATTTAAACTACATTGTACAATTTAACACTTCATGAGATCAAACTATCGATGTCGTTAGTAACTATGTAGGTATCTGGTATATACAGGGAGCGGCAGAAATAAATCCCAAATTTGCCACCGTCGTAGCTCAGCGCTAGTGGTAGTAGGCGAGTCCGGACTAGTTCTATAGTGCAGCTCTGTTGTTGCAATTGTCAGTCGCTAACATGACGTGGAGCGGTGAACATCGTGCGTTCGTCATCGAAAGCAAGACAATCTATGGAAGTCCTAAGACAATTATTTCCAGGGCATTTAATCTCACTACGAGGTGACTTGCCGTGGCCAGCTCGTTCACCCGATCTTGCTGCTTGCGACTTCTTTCTATGGGGCTACTTAAAGAGTAAAGTCTACAAAAACAAACCGAGGCCAACCGAAGAACTCAAAGCTGCTATCCGACACAAAATCGCGGAAATTCCACAAGAGATGACGAGAGTAATGCGCAATTTCCGAGTGAGACTTCAGTCGTGTATAGACAATGACGGTCGCCATTAAAGTGATATTATTTTTAAGCATATGAAACTTTAATCATTTAGATATTTTATTTACAATAAATGGCAATGATAATTCTTAATATAGTATAATAAACGTTTGACCAAAATCTATTACGTATTTTTTTAATATCCCTTCAAATTGGGGAGTTATTTCTGCCGCTCCCTATATATAGATACGTACCAAAGTATAAAATCTCAAACCCAAATGCCAGGGTGAGATAATGAAGTATTCAATTCCCTTTTCCTACTCCCAATATTGAGTATTCTGCCATACAAATTGTATTAAATGATGTCGTATATAAAAAAAATTCCAAAATTGTTAAGAAAAGTTTTAGATGCACCTACTGTTATGATGTGGGACATTATTATTTTTTAATGGCTGATTTTTTGATATTTTCTTTATTATTGAATATTTATGAAAAATATGAGAATATCAGAAACCCAAGAGTGGCTTCGTTTACCTGTGAGCAAACTCTTTATTGGCTAAAATTGCAGAAGTTTTAATTATTTTAATATAACTTGAACTTATTAAAACCAACATCGTGCATCGAACAAATCACCAAGTTTCATTGTAATCAAATGGTATAAGAGCACCAAAAGGAATTACAAAGATGCATATGATACTAGAATCTGCAATTTACCTCTAGAAAGGGGGTGCGAACTGCTAAACGCAACCACTCCTAGGTGTCAGACTTTCCTTTTTCGTTCCTATTATAGTTTTTTTTATTTTAATATTGCTTCTCGGGCAACTAACAGGTACTATGTCAAATATTAATTTAACACGCACCCAATAACAAGTTGCCACATTCTGGAGACTTACGATATTAATCGTCTCACAGATCCAGACTGAAAACACAATTAAAAACTGTGTCTCCACCGGTAATCGAACCCGGGACCTTTGGCTCAGCAGTCAGATATCTAACCAACTGAGCCACGAAGGCCGACAATAGTTGTTTCATGTTGCTTTCTATTAGACTTTCAACATTGAAAAAGTGGAGATATAAAACATTAAATTTTAATCATCACAAGTGATTTTGGTATCTGATATTTTCATGACACTTATGATGGAATAAACGCAATAGGGCAACGATTACATTGAGACAATTTCCGTGAGTTCAATTAATATTTGGTATCTTTTTTAAGCTGACCTAAACATTATACATAATGTATCGTGCGAGAAAGGTTTTTACGATCAATTTCCCTCATTGAAAACTATTCGTCCGTAAGACTTTCGAATAACGACATTGTACATAAGTGTACATATATACAAATGTGGGTTCGTATGTGTGTAGAAAAGTTACTTCGGTCATGTGTAGTAGAGGAAAGGGAAGGGTCAAACAATGGAATACCTACATATACATAATATGGTATAGAGGTGAGCATAAACTTGAGGAATAATAATCCTTTTTTGTGTTTTTCACGACCAACTCCACGGACATTTTAAGATTATCAACTTTTCCAACATATTATTTATTGTACAACATATTATTGCGAGATACGTGATAGTGTGAGCGGGAGCGAGACAGTATGATTGACTGTAGGTATGTATTTATAGAAGGCGTGAAGTGTGCGCGTCGACTTCAGGTATTGTCTAGTTCACGAGTACCTACCTAGTAATATGTATGTAGCCGTCAAATTGTAATTTTATTGTACTTATATTTTATAATGTGAATCCTCACCATAATATTATGGAAATTTATATGTATATATGCATGTATATTTCTATATAAATATGTATTTATTTATTTATTTATGTAAGCATGAAAAACAGGCAAGAAGCCCACTGGTTTCATGCATTTATGAACATATCATATATTGTATGGAATGATTCGACGATTAAATTATCATCCATACCCCATACATGAACGCACGTAGGTACATAATTTTCATCCAGTCATACATTCAGCATTTTTACACAAAGATTACATATTTAATAAAAATGAGAAAAAAAAACAAACAAACATTGATATAACAAGAAACAGTGCAAGAGGTAACTAATACATGTTATTAAATTGGCACGTTCTCAAAGCACTCATGTATGTATGTGAATATTTTTCTAGTGAGCGCATCAATCAACAACTAGAAAACTTTATAGGTTTAATATTCTGCAAATCGCTTCCTTTGCGACCAGAGAGTATCCTAGTTTTATAATACTAGTTGCATGTAACATATGAGATCCAACTGTCGATAGTGATAGTATGTAAAGTTGAAGAATAAGTACCAAAATATAAACCCATAAATCCAAATTATTGAATATTTTAAGATATTTTGTTTTCTATACAACACATACCTATAGCTATGTATGTCAAGATTTTACAACACATATAGCTATGTTTGTCATTTTATATATGAACAAATAGATCGAACTAGCAGAATCTACCGGGAACAAAAAGTACTAAAATATTCGACGTACCTATTATTATATTTCGTTGGTATATTGCTTCTCATTTACCTTCTCAATCAACGCCGGGTATAAAAAGCTAGTATATGTATAATTGAAGAACAGTGTCGTTACTTGACCACCTCAATCAAGGATATTATAATTATTGTATTGCTCTTGATTTATTCTGAGTCATTATTTCTTAAATCTATTTAATAAACTAATAAGTAGTGACCGACCGAAGGTTCGGTTTCGGTTTCGGCAAGTTTCGGCAATAAAATATAGTTTCGCCATCAGTTTCGGCCGCACCGAAACTCTGCGTTCGTGAATTATCGCGCGTCGTTCGGCTGACTTCGGGTAAGTTCGTGACTCGAGTGTCACCCGCCATCATCAATCAGTTCATCAGTTGAGTTCGCCGGCCAGTCGTAGAAAAAAAATGTAGAAAAACTGCTTTTTTTAGCGTAAAATATAAGGCTTTTTTATAACGATTACTAAAGTAATCTATTAATTTATTAATGATATTTCGTTTTTTTTATTAGCAGAAATAAAAAATATTTTTCCACATACTTACTTCAAGTATTGTTTTTTATTTCATTGAACACGTGTTAACTGTCAGTAAGCCAAATTTCAGTAAACAATAGATTTATAACTATCTAAAAAATATTCGGTTTCGCTTCCGGTTCCGGTTTCGGCCGAAACTGAGAGAGATAGGTACCGAAGATTCGGGTACGGTTTCTGTTTCGGTAGAAAATCTTGTTTCGGTCGGACACTACTAATAAGTGACCAAGATAATTATGGAATGGAGACCACGTGAGGACAAGAGAAGTAGAGGAAGACCACCTAAGCGATGGACCGATGACATAAAGAGGGTTGCTGGTGACTGGATGCAGAAGGCCCAGGACAGAGCTACATCCGCCCATCGCCGTCCGAAAAAATCAATCAAGCAGCCATTCATGCGTCGACCTTCTCATTATATACAGTGTCGCGTTTTTTGTAGTGTATTTATTCTGAACCTTGACATCACGAACAACTGAATTATTATTTTATCATATTAATGTTAATTATGAATATACAAATTTTTTATTTTTATTTTTGTTTTATTTATTTTGGATATCCAACAGTACAGTAGAGCATAATGATATTAAAGACAATGAAAAAAAAAACAAGTAAATGTAGACTACAGTACATAATAATAGGACATCATATCAAATAATTTTAAAAGCTTAACATACAATTTACGAAAAATGAGAAAAAAAAACAAAATTATAGGAACACACCAGAAACATACAAGGAATAGTACAGAGAGGATTGTATTCTATAATCATAACATGGGATTCTAACTTACTTAAGGATCAACGAAGAAGGTGTTGCAACCATTATGGTGACACATAAATAATACATTCATGCATATACTAGAGAGTGGAATTTTGAGTTATGTTATCAGTGCAAAGTTGGCGCTTTATCGCAATTTTGAACGAGTGTAGAGATTGAGTATGAAAAAAGTCAATGTTATTGAGCAGGTTGTTAAAATTGGAGGTGGCCCGGTTAGTAAAGAAATTTTTCCTAAGATTAGTTTTAGAGTTGAGTTTTAGAATAATGTTGATTATGTAGGTACATATTTTATTTGAAGCCCTTCATCACTGGAATTATATATCAAATATTGAACTGAAATTTACGATTCCATATTTGGAGGAAGATGTTGAAATAATAAATCTTTTGAAGACGCACTTATAACATTATCCTTCTGATAAATAATCCTTTTAAATAAACGATAAACATTTACCCAAAAAAATTCATTTCTCACGCCAACATTGCATCTCTGGACTGGAAACACTGGTTAGTCTGATAAATTGCCATATGGCAATAAACTCGCCACTTACGCAGGATGCAAGGAAGTGTTTATAAATATTAAAATTTGGTTTCACATAGAATTGTGACTAAACAACGTATGTATAATTTTCATCATCGTTATTCTACGTGATTATGGAGTTCTATTTCAAATATTGAAAAAATGATAGGTTTTGTTGCGAAATACTTAAAGTCATACAAAATTGATAAAATATCCCTTTTTACTATCAGCATATCCAATAAATAGTCTTTGAAAAGAGTGAAAGCAGAACAGCGTGTCAAATAAAAGTAATCAATTTATTTATTAAAAATATAAATTAAATCAAAGTAGAAAACGAATGGCTCTAGAAAGTCGACGAATACATTATCTATCTGGAAAGCATATTTCAACGGAATGGACGGCCTGATTACGATATCGTTAGAAGAGTGGTGGCAGAAAACAGAGTGAATGGAGCACTTTGACCAAAGTTGGCATTCATCTTAGTGCAAACCTTGACGTATGCAAGTGTAATCTGGACGAGGCAGAAGGCGAAATGAGATATTTAAGATCGTTAAGAAGAGAATGAAATTTAACACATTTAGTTGGTTTTGGCCACATGGGGAGAATGAATGACGAACCCCTGATGAACTTAATATGTATAAAATGGACAGCAATGGAATGAGAAATTGGCATCGTCCAAGAAAAGGATGGCTCGACCATGTAAACGAAATTCTGACACAGGGAATTGTAAGAATCTTGACCAATAAAATTAATATGAATGTTGATGTGGCGATGGATGCCGATGCCAGAATGCCGATATTATATCAAATTTACTTGTTCAATATGAAAGTTTATTTTCTACAAGTAAATATTATCCAACCTACCCAACAGAGATATTCTCACATGTCTGAAAAGAAAAGTGTTTGAAACATGTATCCTGCCTGTGCTTACGTATGGTCAGAAAACTATCACGCTAACTGCCAGGACCATACATAAGCTAATATGCACTTAGAGATCCATGGAAAGGCAAATAACAAATGGGTCGATGGCAGAGCGGTTAGCGCGCTGGGCTAGAAATATAGTGGTTGCGAGTTCGAATCCTGCCTCGACTAATTTCGTTCACCTATAGCACAAGCATTTATTTGCTTATTTTAGGGAACGTAGGAAGATGTATATGTACTAGATTAACAAGGACATATTCATTTACAAAAAAAAAATAAAAAAAAAAAAAAATGGTAGGCGTAAATCTAAGAGATAAAATTAGAAATGAAGAAATCAGACGCCAGACAAAAGTTGTTTATGGCCCAGTATTTCAGTCGGCCCTTAGGAGTTTAACTCAAGTTTAACAAAAATATTGCGTATTTCAGTACCAAATCTTCCCTTAAATACGTCACTAAACCACAAGTATTTAACTCATTTAACTCGATTTGTATAAAAAATTGAAAAAGTAACATGCTGTGTAATGAAACAAAGAAAATAATGTGTTGTTGTAACAATAAAATAATATTTAGTCACAGCTTCGCGTCACGTATCATTTAAGGTTATTACAATTTGACTTGAATTTGACAGATGCGTTATAGACAATAACCATAGAAAACGTAAAATATATCTATAGTTGAAGATTACGTAACTGACGGTTCATTTTGCACTGAAATACGCGAATGAAATTTAATCTTCCATAAACTTTTAACTTGGATTACTAAATCCAAAGATTTAAGGGCCAACTGATATCTCGGGCCTATGTCACGGATCGAGATGCAAAACTTAAATGGCAATGGGCAGGTCATGTTGCCAGACAGGGTACGGACAGATGGGCACCCAGAATTCTAAATTGGAGACCATGGGAGAATTCTTAATTGGAGACCATTTTTGTACATCTTTTCTTTTATATAATTTTCAATATGACTGTATACTTATCCAAATAAATAAATAAAAAATAATTAAATAAATATGAAAAGGGGAATAGTCCGGCCCCAGAAAAGGTGGGCCGATGATATTGTCCCTGTCGTTGGAAGCAGATGGATTTAAAAAAAAGACGAGTGGAAGCTCTTAGAAGAGGCCTACATCCAGCAGTGGAGAGATGGCTGAGAAAGAAGAAGACCCAAGCAATGTGAAGACCAAGTTATGTTATGTTGGATATCTTCTGCGTGATAGGTCTCATTATATATCACATTCAAAATTATTTTTCTTGAATTAAATAATTATAGAATTCAATCATTCTTGTACAAGTACAACTTAATTAATCCCAAACGAAGCCATGATACAGTACCGTGACAGTTAATAAATTTATTGCACATATTATGTAAGTCTATACAGCGAGATAAATTTGTTGTTAAGAAAACCATTTTCACACTTAGCAATCTCGTATCTCGTAATTTTAATATTGAAGGCGATATTGCTTTAATACTATCGTTCGTGTTTTTTCAAGTGTATAAAACGTGTTTTTAAATGTTACATCTAAAGCCTATACAAGCATTACATAACTTGTAAATAATGGTACGTCGGACTGTACTCGAGATATAGGTAGGTACCTATGTATATAAATATTTTAAAAAGAATCTTAGCCTCGAAATAAAGATTCATATTAATTTCTTTCAGAGGTAGGATAAACAAATTTAACGGCGAATCAAGAAGAATATTCAATTATGATGAAAAAAAAAGTCTCACTTTGTGTGATATATTGATGTTGCGCCTTGTATCAGGCAATATGTATAGCGGGTTACGAGATCGTACGAATAGGTTATGAATATAAAGGAATGTCTGTGGTTTGTTCGGGGCTTTTTATCTACGATAGTTCTCTCACGTTGTGGTTCAATTTATAAACTACTTATTGTACTTCACTCTTGTATATATCAAATAACTGTAATTTATAATAAACTGTGTAATTGTAAAACGCGTGTTAATTTAATATATCTGTGTATTAAAACTACCAGATAATAAATAAAAAATAAAATTTTAATAAAATTAAATGATAATAATATTAATAATAATAATGGTTAATAATTAGAATGTCTTTCGGTTTAGATAAATGTAAAACTTTACATGTCGAAAAGGGTAAAATACTAGAAATGGGTGGTGATATTCAAAGAAATTTTCAAATAGATAGTTTGAAAGGGTTGGAGGTTTATAAATATCTAGGTTATCCGCAGTCTAACAAATTAGACCACACTAAAATAAAATCTGATATTAATATAAAATTTAAAGATAGAATTACGAAAATATTAAAATGCAATCTGTCAGCTAAAAACTTAACTAAAGCTATTAATACTTGGGCAATACCGATATTGACATATACTTTTGGAATTATTAAATGGTCAAAAACAGATTTAGATAGTTTAGAAAGAACAATTAGAACGCGTTTAACTAAATTTCGTTGTCATCATCCTAATTCCGCGATTGAACGAATCAATTTGCCTAGGAATTTAGGAGGTAGGGGAAATAAAAATAACATCGTTACATAATAATCAAATTGATTCGCTAAAAACTTTCTTTCACAAAAAATCTGATAGTTCTTTAATGCATAAAGTAATCTGTGAGGCGGACAAAAATTTAACAACATTAAATTTAAATTACGAGAATGCCAATAACAATATTATAAATATAAATGACGACCTTCTAAATTCGTGGCTAAATAAAATAATTCATTCTATACATCCAAAATTTCTCAACCAACCTTATGTTGACAAAATTTGGTCAAACAAATGGTTGAGTATTGGTGATTTGGACGCGGATTTAGAAGGTTTTATAATAGCAATTCAGGATAGAGTAATAAAAACTAAAAATTATCAAAAATATATAATAAAAGACATAAATGTAGTTGATGATAGTTGTAGGAAATGTTTGGCTTTTCCGGAAACAATCGATCATATAATATCGGGCTGTTCTTTTCTCGCGCAATCAGAATATACATTTAGACATAACCAAGTAGCAAAAATAATACATCAAAATTTAGCTATTAAATATAAATTAATTGACGCGATAAACATAAAACCATATTATGAATATGATCCGATTTCATTTTTAGAAAATAATAATATTTCGCTTTATTACGATAAAACAATATTAACTGACCGGTCAATTCAACATAACAGACCCGATTTAATAATACATGATAAAATTAAAAAAATAACATATATTTGCGACGTGGCTATTCCAAATTCTAGTAATATTATAAAAACTTTTGATGAAAAAATTAGAAAATACACCGCTTTAGGTAATGAGATTAAAAGACTTTGGCATTCTCGTAAAATAATAATATTACCGTTCATTATTTCAGCCACTGGCATTATTCCAAAATCGTTAATCCGTAATTTAGAAATTATAGATTTATCGAAAAATTTGATAATAAAAATGCAAAAAACGGTAATTATGAATACATGTAGAATCGTTAAAGATTTTTTAATCGTTAATATTCGGGAATCAGTAGGGTTGTTAGGTAGTATAGAGACCTCCTCAGAGCCTAATCCTTTGATATGTTAAGTATCTGGATGGGTGAACTATTCCCAATTGAAAGCTTGATGATGCGTTTGTTGCATTTTATTTTGCTCTTTTAAATAATTTACAATTTACGCATTGATCTGCTATTTCTTTTGAGGAAGTGTATAATGGTAATAATAATAATTGAGCGTTATTATTTGTAGTGCTTAATTGTTATTAATATCATTAGTAAATCGGCCAGCGCCGTATAAAAAAAAATGTAGAATCATTAAAGATTTTTTAAACGTTAATGTTCGGTAATCAGTATGGTTGCTAGGTAGTATATATTGATCGACTAGAAAGAGTCCAAAAACGATTTCTAAAATTCTTAAATTTCAAATCATATAACATATACAGTTCTTATGATAAAATTGAGAAACATTTCCGAATGAAAAAAAATCGTACACAGAAGAGAAGTTGCGGATCAAATGTTTCTTTTTAAAATTATTAATTCAAAAGTTGACTGTCCTGATTTATTAAATAAAATTAATTTCCATGCGCCGTTGCGAAATGGCAGATTGAACTACTTGTTTTACGTTCCTCGAAGTAACACTAATTCTAATCAAAATGAGTTTATCAAAAGGGCTTGTAACTTCTATAATGTCAACCTCTCAGCCAGTATCACACATTCTGATATATTCACCGCTAGTAATAACGCATACAAAAATTCTCTCTATAAGTGCATAGCATGAACTCGTTTGTTGAATATTTTTTTTGGTTAGTTATTTGTGTTTTTTCTAATATTATCTTTTGTATACTTTTATTTACATTTTGAGTTGTTGTTTGTAACAAAAATATAACAATTTAACTGTCACAATCCTTTTTTTTTCTCTTCCCTTCCTTTCCCGTCACAGGCAAACATACATCTTAGTTATATTTAAATTTATGATGCTTAAAATGTTTCATATTTAATATCTGTGGACATATGTAATTGGTCTGTTTGTTTTTATTTTATAGTGTATTATTCCATTTTAGTATTTTAAGACTGTATTTGTCCCTAAATAAATAAATAAATACATATGTATGGGTGAACTATTCCCAATTGAAAGCTTGATGATGCGTTTGTTGCATTTTATTTTGCTCTTTTGAATAATTTACAATATTTACGCATTGATCTGCTAATTCTTTTGAGGAAGTGTATAATGGTAATAATAAATAATTGAGTGTTATTATTTGTAGTGCTTAATTGTTATTAATATCATTAGTTAATCCGCCAGCGCCGTTATAAAAAAAAAATTAATATTATTAACATTAATAATATTAATGTTAATAATATTAAATGTTAATAATATTACTATTATTCAGTTATTCACTTTGCGAATAACTAAAAATAGTAATGTTAATAAAACTACTTCTTGATCTAGTGCCGCTCCTAACGAAAATTTTCGACCGTCACACCAGACTCAACACAATCTTGCGTCAACCTAATTAATTTGTGACGCCGTATCCGGAATGCCGAACCACTGCCTGAGATTTTTAAGTCATTAATTTATAATAAAACAATATTAAAATTGTAACCATTTTGTTACTGAAGAGTATATGGGCATGTGGGTAATGCACTTTTTTCTGAAATTATTTGACATTAAGATGAACTAATCCCAGTCGCGGGACCAAGATGGATAAAGAGAGAAGATGATCGAGATGAATGAAGAAACTTGGATGAAGCAGTGGAGAGATGTTTAAGGCGAAGAGAAGTATGATGTGTAAACATATTACTTTCTGTTTCAAATAATATATGTATATAAAAGTTTGCACGAGTGTCTCCTTTACGGATAAAAGAGACGTCTTGATATCTCGAAATTGTCAACGCTGGATATGGGTATATACAGAGGAAGGTAGGTAGATACTTATATTGTTTTGAAAGAAGGCGTTTGCACTGTTTGTATGTGAAAATGATTTCATCAGTGTTTCTATTACAGTTTTGCTCGAAGCTATCGCGTGGGGCTGGCTGGCTACATCCAGATATGCTCTCTCTCTTCTCCCTGTTCCTTGGAACAATGTCATTACAGAACTTGTTTGAGAATGTTTACTAAAGAAGAAGAACAAAAATTGAAGGCGGGCCGCGTTTTTCATACGAAACTCGCAAAGGAAATATAAATATTAACAAAAAATGTATATAATATAAGTATGTCACATGAAGAAAGAAGGATTCAATCACATTTTTCTGCGCTATTCAAATAGTGGATTATTATTTCATTTCATATACGTTGATATGTTATAAAAATATAAAAATACTTGGTTAAAATTCTATTATATTTATTGGATTATTGACGCGTTTCGTGCAAAGCACATCGTCAGAATAATGCTCTACAAGACTGAGACTAGTGGTTATATACTAAATTTACATGACAGGTGTATAAAAAAAAAACCAACATTTTTATACACCTGTCATGTAAATTTTGTATATAACCACTAGTCTCAGTCTCGTAGAGCATTATTCTGACGATGTGCTTTGCACGAAACGCGTCAATAATCCAATAAATATAATAGAACTTTAACCAAGTATTTTTATATTTTAAATATTTGAAAATAGAACGTGTTCAGAAATATTTTACTAGGGTTCTTTCTTTTAGAGCGGGTCATAGTGGCCGGTTGGAATACCAGGAGCGCCTTTCGCTTTTTAATATGGTTAGTTTGTCAGTTAGGCGGAGTGTGGCCGAATTAATGTATCTTCGTAAGCTGATTCGAGGTCACTTGGACACATCTGACATAGAATTGTTAAACTTTCATGCAAATAATAGATTAAGATGCAGCGAAGTGTTTCGTCTGAAAAGGTATAGAACCAATGTGGGACAGTTTTGTCCTATAAGCCGAATGATGAGCTCATACATATAATAGTTTGTCAAGGGTTGTATCGGATCTTGATGTGTTTCATAATCCGGTGTCCACTTTCAAACGTTTGATTCGAGGAAATCTAGTGATAGGGACACCTTGATGTTGTGTGGCTCTGTGGGTGTTGATTTGTATTGCGCATTTCTCCCCACTTTTGTATTTTGTATTAGGATAATTTGGTATCTTGATTGTATGTTTTGTTCTTATTTAGTTTTTATAGTTTTAAAAATAAAAAAATACTAACACGTGTATAGTACGACATATAAACCAGCAAATTCGACAACATATTAACTTATAAGTCTTACTAAAAATATTCTAGTTAGACGGGCATGTTGCCGAGTTCGCGATTTTGTCCGCGACGTTATTTATTGACTGTCGTTACATTGCACTCGCGTATGCACCTGCCAATACAGTGACATTCTGCCGTGTCGGAGTGTCATTGTATTGGTAGATTCAGACGTTGCGTCTGAATCGTTGTGACAATTTAATGTAATGACAATGACGTTCATATTTCATAGAAATTGATCTATGATAAATTGCTTATTTTTATCCTTTAAAATATGCTGGGTAAAATCTATTTGTTTTTTTTTGTCTCGGTTCAATTGTTCCTTCTTTTTTTATGTTTTATTTTATTAGTTCAACATTTGTTTTCTTTCTGTTTTCCTACATATATGTATATGTGTATTTTAAACTTTTCTTTTAACTGTGCAAAGTAATGTCTTTTTTATAATATGAATGGTCAGGAGACGTTGATTGTACATACCTAACTATGCACAATAGCCATGCGGGAGATACCTGTTATTGGAGCACTGGAGATTCTATTTTTTGTTTCATGTTTTTTTTTTTTTGTGTTGTTCAGTGTTCTGTTGGTGTCTCTGTATATTAAATAAATAAATAAATAAAATAAATATTATTATATACCACCTCACTAGGCTTTGCCTGTACCGAGGTGGAATATTTCACAATCACATCAATACATTTATATACAATATTATCATCGTATTTCATCATACAGTTTCCATGAAAATGCTTATTTTATATAGTAACATATAATGACTTATATGTATATGTATCCAAACAAAATATATCAAACAATAAACTTATAAGTATACATATGTATCCAAACAAAAATATATTAAAAAATAAATAAAAACACTAATTAAAACACAAAACATAAGGCCTGTTTTGCACACACACACACACCAACAAGCACACCCTCACACAAACACACAAGCACACACACACATACACATTCACATACACACACTTTCACAAACACATCATGTTCATGTGTACATCATGTTCATGTGTACATTATGTAGGTATATAGAGAAAACAACAACAGTTGCGTGTTAAATTAATATTTTGATAAGGTACCTGTTAATTGCACGAGAAGTGGAATAAATAAATATGTGAGTAGTGTACGGAATAAAAAAATAAGACAAAAAATAATTGTATAGGTAATAAATATTCAATATAGGAAGAGAACTAAGGAAGAGGTTTGAGTAAAAAAATTGGGGAATAGTTCAAAGGACTGCTAT
Source organism: Molanna angustata (assembly GCA_963576475.1). Lineage (NCBI taxonomy): Eukaryota > Metazoa > Arthropoda > Insecta > Trichoptera > Molannidae > Molanna > Molanna angustata. Next base: position 45,209,808 of record OY754966.1, read on the forward strand.
TAACATTGAACATTAAATGAATGTGACGTTATGCTTCCTGTATCAATTCGTGATTCAAATAGCACAGTAATTGATAGCAATCTATTTAGGGAGCTATTTTTGTGATACATTTTAAATAAATTTATATCTTCCGTTGGTCGTTACCCTCTCCGAAAAAGAAGACATCACTCCGATACTGATCGTATCGTTTATCTCGTGGATTAGAAAATTTGAATTGCAAGAAATAGTTTAATGTCTTAGATACATACGTCGAAGTGATAGAATCGCTCATGCTTTACAAGAAGAAAACAAAGGTCTTAAAAAATTTACTGACCATAATCACCCAATAGTAGCCCATCATTAAAGTGGTCCAGTATTGCAGGTTGAACAGGCTCAAACATATCCACCGTATGTCCGCTGACAGCATCAGTAACAATTATTTGCGAAGGCACATCCTGACGGCTACAGACGTAAATAACACAACATGAACACAACAGAACAGGCAACGAACAGAATATCCTGGAGAAACTGGTTGACGACCACATGCTCCGCACTGCGAGCGGTTGAAGATTGATGCTGAATTTACTGAAGGCTTCAAAAATGTGTCTTTTATTTATTGGTTGGAATAATGTTAACTAATAAATTTAAGGTATGATCTTGTTATCTTTGTTACAAGGATGTTGTATTTGAAATTTCTTTCAAGTCCAAATTGAATGAGACGTAAAATCGAAATTCATGTAACGCCACAAAACGCGGCGTAATTGAAAAATAAATGTATTTTGAAATCTTCTCATGGTGCGCGATTATATTAAAGCCTTAGGTAAGTAATATACGAGTAAGTACACAATTCTACACACGGTAGTAAAGATGTGTCGAATATTCAAAAAAGAAAAACGAATAGATAGATGATGAGGATATGTTTTGAAGAAAAAGATAAAATGTACCTAATTTGATAATATATAATATAAGCATTCAAAGAACGTGGGAGCACATTTCAATAGATTTGTAATCAGAAGCGAAAATATGATTTACGTAATCTTTTAAGATGATATTTCCTTTCTCAAAGAATAATGAATATAAGATGTATAAAGACCTTCATAACCGTCGCTGTAGTATAATGGTTAGCTATTTTATTCCATGTCAATATTTTAGTTTTGGCATAGTAATCCTGTGTAATTGAGAAATTTTACATCTATCGAAAAACTAAATAATAAACATGCAAAAAACAGTAATAACGAATACATGTAGAATCGTTAAAGATTTTTAAAACGTTAATATTCGGGAATCTGTAGGGTTGATAGGTAGTATAGGGACCTCCTCAGAGCCCAATCCTTTGATATGTTAAGTATCTGGATGGGTAGTCTTTCAATTTTTCAATTTCAAGTCTTTCAATTGGTAATAACCAATTGAAAGGCTTGATGATGCGTTTGTTGAGTTTTAATTTGTTCTATTAAATAATTTACAATTAACGCATTGATCTGCTATTTTTTAAGAAGTGTATAATGCTAATAATAATAATTGAACGCTATTATTTAAAGTGCTTAATTGTTATTAATATCATTAGTAAATCGGCCAGCGCCGTAAAAAAATATATATTCTCATACATACATGACGAATATAATATGTATATATGTATTAGGTAAGATGGGCTATTCTTTATCCTTTGGGTGAGTAGGTATACCAGATAGAAAATGGAAGATAAAATTTATCTTTATTCAATATCGCGTTGTTCCGCAAATATTCGGTATAGTTTTGTCGGTCTGTTGCTATTTACCCACACCGAAAATAAAAAAAATATGATTCCCATTCCAGTGCACCTATGTATGTATGTATTGTACAGAGAGACACATTTGTATTATATATATTTAATATTATATTATATGACGCTCCGCAATTTATTTATACCGAGGCCGACGCTCGTAAATCTTCTGTTCACGTTACATACGAAAAGTCACACAATTGTTTTGTAGTGATGCGTTGATCGAACGCTATACAATATGTGGTTATGACAAATTTGTCTTATATACAAACTGTCTCAATAACACGTATAAAACTTTATTCGATCGGGCAAGATGCATTTATTTATTGATTTAGATGAAGGCTAACTACAGCTACATAATACTGCGGTTCCCCCGTAATATTTTTTTTAATGTTTGATACTGTCACTTCATGATAGAACTCCATAATCAACTGGAATTATAAAAAAAATATATATATAATTTTATACTCAATAATAACAGAAAAAGGTAACTTATGAAAAGGATTGCCCAACAGAGAACAACTTGGATAGGCCACAACATCCGGCAGCAAGGCCTGCTTCTTACCATCGTCGAAGGAATGATTGATGGGGGTAACTGTATAGGTCGCCCAAGAAACAACTATATAGACCAGATAATCGGTGACGTGCGCTGTAGCAGTTACAAAGAGATGAAGAGACTGGCGGACGATAGAGATAAGTGGAAAGATCGAGTGTTTGGTGCAGACCAATCCTAGTATTGTGACCCAGAAGAAGAAGAATGACAGAAATAAAACACACATTTCAATTTCATATAATATATGATTATTTTGCCTAATAAAATCTTGTAGAACATTTTTTCAACAAAATTCCAACGGATATAAGACAGTGAAATTATGAAACGCTAGGTAACAAAATAAAGATACACTTAAAAGTAAAAGAATAGAAAAGGGGTTAAAAGAATCTTGGGGTATAAATTAATTTATTGTTTTGATGCTTTTTTTTTGTTTTAATACTTTTTGTATTGATGCTTTTTTATGCTATTTGTATTGATGCTTTTTTTGTTTTGATGCTTCTAATGTTTTGATGCTTTTTGTATTGATGATTTATTTTTGTGTACCTACCTACATATAGTTACAATATTGTTGATTTTATATATTTTGTATGTCTTAATGTTATATTTATTTATTTTAATTTGTTGGCAAATTCACAGAATGTATTACATAACATTATTTACATAATCTTTTAAATATAAATACATTCCAATTATGAATTTACTCGTGAACTATTACAATTTGAAAAGCTTGGTAAAAAAAGTATTAACAAATAAAACAAATCGAACTATGATGACAGAGGAAGTTACAATAACAATGAATTAATTTACAATAATTTGAAAGAGAAGAAATAAATACATTAATAATATAGAGAAGAAATCTCAACACATTGTGTAAAAAATTTGGTAGAAAAATCAATAGAAAAATCGAGATGCACATCTCTCAAGACTTACGTCATGAATTTATCAAATATAAAATAAACGAAAGAGAAAAAAAAATATCTCATTTCAGGAAATATCATTGCCTGAACTGAGGATCTGTTTGATTAAACTTATATATGGTATATTATTTTCATGTAATTGGAACGAAAAGTAGAGGTCGGCCAAGAAAAAGTTGGCACGATCACATAAATCGGATTTTGAAAGATGGTGATGTTAGAAGTAAGGATAATAGAAGAGCGTGTTTGAGACGATGTATGGACGTGAATGAAGCGAGGAATGTATGTCAAGAGAGAGGAGTCTGGCGTTCGGTTCTCTCTGCCTATCCCAAATAGGGAAATGGCGTGATGGTATGGTATGGTATTTTCATGTAATTGAATCGTTCTATATGTACTCACTTTCTCAGCACAAGCATTTTATGTTTTATGGGAAAGAAAAAAAAAACAGTGTACACATTCAAATAATTGTTATATTTATTTATTTATTTATTTATTTATTTATTTATTTATTTATTTATTTATTTATTTATTTATTTATTTATTTATTTATTTATTTATTTATTTATTTATTTATTTATTTATTTATTTATTTATTTATTTATTTATTTATTTATTTATTTATTTATTTATTTATTTATTTATTTATTTATTTATTTATTTATTTATATAATTTATGTACACGAGTACAAAGGCAGGTTTATTGCCATAAGGCAATTTCTTCCAACCAACCCGAGCAACGTGAAGTCTTAGTTAAATTGGTACAATACTTATTTAGTGAGAAATAAATTGATAAAAAAATAAAATAGAGGAGTAAGAAAAAAATATTCAAAGAGAAAAAAAAGAAATAAGAATTAAAAAAATATAAATAATGTAAATAAAAAACTATAGCTCCACTGAATGTAGCGAGACGAGATCGTTGTGTGGGAATACACCCGCACATCTGTAGCTGGTTACCCAAATTTGTGTGATATGCCATGACGGTATTTATTTATTTAAGGGACAAATACAGTCTTACAAGATAAACAGAGAAAATAAACTAGAAAATAAAAAAAGGCAGACCAATTACTTTTGTCCACAATTGATGTACTTACATTAAATTTAATAATCATAGAATAATTATGTAGGTACCTACTTACAATTCAACAAAAAATTAATTTAATATACTTAAAATTACTACATATTCATGTATTTCACACATTTGTATGAATGAATGAATGAATGAATAACCATTGTGATATCTTAGTATTTTCATTCCACGGGTAAATATTTTTTTCAATACCACAGTGCAGAAATTAATTTAGTCATATTGCCCCCGTAGGTAGGTTCAGCCAAAACATATTATTACGGTTGACGATAAAAGTCAACGGAAGTATGAAAAAAAATATCGTAGCTCGTAAAATTTGTCATTGTTGTTATGTTTGTATATAAAAAACAAATAATTGGGCGAATGTTTGAAAATGATAGCTTAAAATAAAATGTACCAAGTTTTTCTTTAAGAATTGTTGTTTTTTGTGTGTTTTTCTTTTCCAATTACAATACTTACCGATATCTACTCGAAATGTATAAAATATAACTAAATATTGCAAATAAAATTAATGTAGTCAGACTCGACCATTTATTTTTTAATTGCTTCAACCGTATATCTTCCAACAATTCATTTTATTTTAGTCTGGTTAAAATAACTTGCACATCCCCAATCAATATGTCTTACATAATGTCTATTCAAAATTTTAAATTAACAAACACATTACTTAACTTCTGAAAGTCAAATAACATCCAACTTTAATTAAATTAATTTCACAATTTTAACCAAATTATAATATTTTCACCAAGGCAAAAGCACACACTCTAGGGTGAATTGCCACGAAACAAAAAAAAAATAAGGTATAATATTACAATTAAGATATTATATTACATAAAATTATTATTAATACGAATATATAAATATGAAACCCAACGTGGACGTAATAAAGTTTCCTAATATTTAAGACCGGTAATGGCTGACCCAATTATTTCGAGGCAAGCAAAGCTCGCGGTACACAATGGTATCGTCGCACCGACTCTAATGTATACTAGTGAGACATGGACATGGCAGAAGACGCATGAAAGTAGAATTAACGCGGTTGAAATGAGGTCACTAAGACGAATGTGTGGTAAAACGATGTATGATAGAATAAGAAATGAGGATATTAGACGAGAATGTATGATTGAATGAAATACCGTAAGTAAGATGAAATTAAATGCCCTAAGGTGGTTCGGCCACATAGAAAGAATGAGTGATGACCGTCTGACAAAAAAAGTATACAAAAAAAAAGACATGGACATGGCAGAAGACGCATGAAAGTAGAATTAACGCGGTTGAAATGAGGTCACTAAGACGAATGTGTGGTAAAACGATGTATGATAGAATAAGAAATGAGGATATTAGACGAGAATGTATGATTGAATGAAATACCGTAAGTAAGATGAAATTAAATGCCCTAAGGTGGTTCGGCCACATAGAAAGAATGAGTGATGACCGTCTGACAAAAAAAGTATACAAGGCTGATAAAAGAGTAACGAAAAGTAGAGGTCGGCCAAGAAAAAGTTGGCACGATCACATAAATGGGATTTTGAAAGATGGTGATGTTAGAAGTAAGAATAATAGAAGTGACGTGATGGTATGTATGTAATATTTCGCAGTGCGCGAATCAAGATAGTTTTTATTGTATCATTTTTTTATTTTTTGTAGGTAAGTACCTACACATGTTACATTATGGTAATTTTTATTTTATTGAAATAAACAAAAGAAAGCTCATTTTCTCGCTACGCGCACATTTTTTTGTTTAATTTATCGAAATAGTCTCGCTATTATCTCGCTGTGTACAATTTTGGTGATTTATTTAATCGAACAAAAATCAAACGAAAACTGAAAATAACTCGTTGCACGGAATAAGATCTATTGAGAATATCATTGGAATATTTTTAGCTGCGCAGCAATCGTTTTGTTATATATGTAAATTATTAGTATTTTTTTATTTATCGGTACCTAAAAAAAACATTTACATAAAAGAGTACAAAAATTTAAAACACATAAAGCATTGTCCTTAATAAACAGAAACATTTTTCGTTGCAAAAATATAAATGTAGGACCGATGATGATACATGAAGGAATAATGAATAAATAATAAGTATGACACATAATTCGTATTAATATAATTATTTTAAAATAACATACCTGAATTAGACAGTATGTTGACATTTCAATGCCTGATATTCAAAATGTAGGTAGAAGTACGCATATATGTAGGAATCTCAAAATAGCACTCACCTAAAAAAAAATGTAGTATGTTAGAATCGAATATTTTTATTATTGCATGTGCGCAAACATTGGATTTTTTTCCCTGTCGGGAGTCAAAGGTATTTTATAACAGTTTTTTAATTATCTCAATAGAGACGAAGTTGGAATATTTACTGTAGGAGAACCGGGATATCAAGGCACCTACAGGGCTTACGACCTGTCATCGGCGCAAGCGCATAAAGTGATCACGTAAACCAGCCGATGACAGGTCGTAAGCCCTGTAGGTGCCTTGATATCCCGGTTCTCCTACAGTAAATATTCCAACTTCGTCTCTATTAAGATAATTAAAAATCTGTTAATAAAGTAATAATATGTTAGCTTTATTTATTTTTATTTAGTTTTATTGATTTACAGAACCAACAGTTTATTACAAGAGATACACATTTACAGTAGCTATGTTATATTAACCTTTTAAAGGTTATTTTAAATCATTTAATTTCAACTAAGTAATATATTTAACAATTGCAATCTTTTAAACACAAAGAAGTACTTTAAAACATTCGAAATAAAAAGTAATGAGAGTATAATATTATCTAATTAGCCATCCGCATCCGCACCAAAAACTAGCAGGTAACCTCAATACTGACCAACCAGTCAATATTGACCTCACTACAATCAGTTGATACAGTTCAAGGCCTATGTAGGTACCTAATAAATAAATAATATTGATACATGCAAGTATGCATTAGTTATAATAAAGATTGTTATTATAAAGATAAAAGCAGAGCTCGACAGTTAAGAGAATGAGGGTGACAATTTTATTATGACACGCAATACGCTATACAAAGCCAAACGTCAAACGATTCTATGAACTGTTACAAAGCTGAGTATATCCCAATACTAAATTGGGCTTACGCATAGTCAGATGATTCTATGGCAGAAATATTGGTTAAATTAGTTAGTAGATTCGGAATCGAAACGTAGTTTTTTCGATCGATTTTTTTCGCCCTTTACTGAATTTGAGGACATACTATTTCATGCTATTATTCGTAAACACTAAGGATGTTAACAAGAAAAGTACAAACAGAGCTAGTGAATGTCATTGAGCGAGACAAGTATACTTCGATTCTCTCTATAAAATATATTCCTAAAAATCAATTAATATTGTTTTCCAATACTAACTTATTATTGAGTAGGTACCTAAACAATAACAGGTCGTATTACGGGAGCTATTAAAAAAAAATTAAGGAAGGGAAAGGTCCCTTATTGCAAGGATACTGATAACGGGAACTCAAATTTGTCATATATTTTTCTTATATCAAAACCCGTAATATGACCATATTATTATGATTGACTTCAGAGAATAGGCCAAAGATTATGTCGGTAAATATAATATTTTTACTGGGTTTTTTCAATATTATAAGAAATTCGATTTGCCTATTTCAACGTCAAGTCAAAACGAATTGTTCTTTGCAAAATTTAAATAATATAATTGTGATTGAGTAGTTTGCCGCGTTCCCGCTCCGTTTTTTGCGCTTGCTAAAATGGCGACTCAACTGTCAAAATAATTGAATAAATTACCACCAGAGGGAGGGCGGGTTGTTTTGATTCGCGCGCGAGAGAGAGAGATTATGAAAGGAAATAAATCCATTCTTTGGACCGTTCTTACCCTTCCAATTTTCATTATTTTCACTTCTTCATTTTGGAAATATACAAAATCTTTTGTTGTGTCGAGATATCCTTTGTCCACTATGTCATTTAGCAGTAAATATTAATATTTATTTAAATTCTGAACCGCGACGCCATTGAAATATAATTGAGTCACGAACAAAGCGATTCAAGTGAACTTGTTATCAACAAATTGTATCACAAAAAAGGTCCTTTTTATCGTTTAGCACAACAGAGATGAGAAATTAGACTAAGCGAACCATCGTTTAGTGACACAGTTATTTTTAATTCTAAGCATCCTTTTTTACTGTCCCGAAACAAGACATAAATTCATATTATAAAATATGATTTGAGGTTTTTTTTATAACTAGGTAAGCCAATTCACAGAATATAAGTATTCACTGAACGCTCTAAATCAGAGCTGAATAAACGTGTTTTGCGCCCGGAGCAATATATTTTAAACCCCGCCAATATATTGAACAATTTTAAATTATGTAAAATAACATCGGGTCTAAAATGAAGATTCAATTTGTTAATATTACCTAAACCTACCCACACAGTTATTATTATTATTTTATAAAAAAAATATTTTTGTAAATGAAATATGAATATTATTAAATTTAAATTAAATTTAAATTAAATTTAAATTAATTTAAATTAAATTTAAATTAAATTTAAATTATATTTAATTTAAATTAAATTAAATTTAAATTAAATTTAAATTAAATTTAAATTAAATTTAAATTAAATTTAAATTAAATTTAAATTAAATTTAAATTAAATTTAAATTAAATTTAAATTAAATTTAAATTAAATTTAAATTAAATTTAAATTAAATTTAAATTAAATTTAAATTAAATTTAAATTAAATTTAAATTAAATTTAAATTAAATTTAAATTAAATTTAAATTAAATTTAAATTAAATTTAAATTAAATTTAAATTAAATTTAAATTAAATTTAAATTAAATTTAAATTAAATTTAAATTAAATTTAATTTAAATTTAAATTAAATTTAAATTAATTTTAATTTAATTTAAATTTATTTTAAATTTAAGTAATAATGTTTAAATTTGGTTAATTTTATATTATGTTACTTTATATTGGTCTATAAAGTAACATATAAAATTAACCAAGAGGTACCACTAACCAAAATGTCTGTCAATGTACATAAGTGATTTCTTATATTCTTCGGTAGTTATTTTGATTTATTTTTTGCCATGTGATTACCTTATCTCCATACATAATATGTACAAAAAGTTACATAATAAACAAATGAAAAATAATGAACCCTCGGTTTTCGCAATAGCCAAAGCAAGATTCGAGCTCTTTTCGCAGCAAGCATAGTGACGCATCGCCTCTACCGGGGAGGCGGCCGGGGATTAGAAAACCATATAAAAACTACGTTTTTATAATATTTCTTTCAAACTAATTAATAAGTCCAGGAGATGGCGTTGTATTTTTACGCCGATCGATTGCTATATATTGATCTGCAGTTCCGATTGATTCAGGACACTTATTTCAATCTACAATTAGAATCTATCGTAGGGATTTCTGAAATCAGAGTTCAAACTATTAGAGAAAAACATAAGAGAAAAACATCAAATATTAATTATTTGTTTGTATTTTTTTCCATAGCTCTCTAATAAAATGTTCTTAATAATAAGAAATTTTGACCCCGGCTACGACTTTCTCGATAGCTAAGAGTGTAAAAATGCACTTCGTATTAATTGATCTACTAGTTGCATATAACCTATGACAAATTAGACCGTGAAAAGCTTCGGAACGTGCTTTCAGTATATGGAGCGGGAGGCAGGTTGATAAGGGCAATATAATCTCTCTATGAAAGTCAAGCCTGTGTGAGGATCTCTCACAGGATGGTTCTCCATTAAAAGGGTGTGTATTATCACCGTGGCTCTTTAATTTATACATTGACTACTGTGGAAGAGCACTAAAGAATGAGAACATTGAGTTGAAACTGGAAGGTATTACTGTATGTGATCTAATGTATGCAGATGACAAGTTTTTAATGGCAGAAGTATGGAAGTCTTGTTATATTCGGTTAAAATAGTATTCGATGGGTGCATGCAAAATGGACTGAGAATGAATGCAACAAATGTGAAGTGAGAAGAGCGAAAGACGAATAAAATGCGAGATACGAGTGAATATGTACAATTAGAACAAGAAGATGAGTATTTATATTAAGGAAACATGTTTCAGCTTGATGGAAGACTGGAAAAAGATATTGAAAGGAGAGTAACGGCAGAGAATAGAGTGAGTGGTGCTGGTGCACTTAGATCTGTAATAGCTGATCCAAATATTTCGAGGCAAACAAAGCTCTCGGTACACAATAGTATCGTCGTACCGACTAATGTATGCTAGTGAGACATGGACATGCCGGACGACTCTTGAAAGTAGAATTAACGCAGTTGAAATGAGTGGTAAAAAGGTGTATCATAAGAATGAGAAATGTGGATAAGAGACGAGAATTGTATGATGGAAAGAGATATCGTAAGAAAGATGAAAATAAAGGCCCTTAGGTTGTTTGTCTACACGAAATGGTGAGATGACCGTCTTACAAAAAAAATATAGAAGGCTGATAAAAGAGGAACGAAAAATAGAGGTCACACTAATGGAATTTTGAAAGATGGAGACGTTATAAGGAAGAATAACAGAAGAGCGTGTATGAGAAAATGCATGGACGTGAACGAAGCGAGAATTGTATGTCAAGAAAGAGGAGTCTGGCGTTCGTTTCTCTCTGCCTACCTCAAATAGGGAAAAGGCGTGATGGTAGGGTGGTAAATAATTGTTTAAAAAGACGTTCGTCTAAGGAAACTTGATATACTTCTCAGAATCTAGTATTAATTAAAATATATCAACAATCAGTCAAGGCTGGGAATTTTTAAATGAATAATCTTAATGTAGTTTTATTAAATAAACATAAATAGTAATAATATTTCAGAGGAAAATTTGAGATTGTATCTTAACCGGCACCAAAACATTAATTTGGTAGACCATATTATTTAATATTCAACCTATTATTTTAAATCAATGTTGAACCCTGGGGAGAAGCCTCGAGTATTCCACCCCTAGTATGGCGAGAGTCCTCCCTTTACGAACTCTATCCCTTTCCTTTCATCCTTCCCTACCCTTGGCCTTCCTACCCCCGACTTGAAAGGTAATGTTCGGTTTGGTTTAAACCTAATTTGACCCACCTAACCTCTTCAAGATTCCCTTCCTGAAAGTATTTGTGAATTCATTATCTACCGTTTTGATATTGTGACAATATAAACCAATAATTTTATTTGTATTATAAAGATGCGGTTGAAATGAGGTCACTGAAACGAAGGTGTGGTAAAACGGTGTATGATAGAATAAGGAATGAGGATATTAAACGAGAATGTACATATGATGAAAGAAATAAAAACTCTAAGATGGTTTGACCACATAGAAATAATGAATGATGACCGTCTGACAAAAAAGTATAGGTATAAGGCTGATAAGAGGAACGCGTAGTAGAGATCGGTCAAGGAAAAGTTGGCACGATCACATAATTAGAATTTTTTTTTTAATAAAAAGTAATACATTCTATTTTCCCGCCAAACTGCAAAGCAGTTTTTTGGCAGAGCAGATTATCTCTTTCACATAATATTATAAATTTCACATATAATTATTTCAATAAACTAATTAGAGATTTTGTATTCGTCTATATTAATACAAATTTTTATCGTTAAAATAAAGTAAAAATTCAAAAGTTGATTGAAACAAAAATTGAAAAGTTGATTGTAAAAAAAATTCGAATTTTTTAGTGTAAAAATTTTGTAGGCCTATATTTTTCTATATTTTTTGAAATTTCATGCTCTGTGCATTAAGCGGATCAGAATTGAAAAGAGGAGACGGACACACACAATTTTTTTTAACTTCAAATTCGGAATTCATCCATATTGTATAGAACATAATTTATGCTACGAATCTTCAAAGTTAGTGTTTTTCGCATATAAAAAGTCCAATACACCACATAATTAGGGGTTATTAACAGGGGTTATATATTTTTTTATTTTTCCATATATCTCAAAAACCATTAAGCTGGAGCGCTGAAAATTTGTATAAATACAGACAAATACAAAATCTCAAATTAATTTTTTAAAAAAATATAAAATAAAATAATTGTTTTCTTCAATGTGATATTGTTTTCGTTATGTTTATTTTTACGTTTTACATATGCAGTAAATGATTCAATAAATAAATACGTAAGTACAAAATTATTTGTGTAAATGAAGAGAGATTACAGTACAGTTTTGCAAGGATATCATGTTCCAACTTCCAACCTATTACACATACACTCTCATATATATGGCCTTATTATTTGGTTTCGCTGTTTGCTTGTTATGTTCAACATAACCGTCGCCGCAACCCTCAATGGGAACACTGCATGATTGAATAGCACAGGAGAGATGAATTTATTTAATGGGTGTGTGTTGGTCTGATATAGCTGGCACTAGATCTGAATGGAGTGGCTACAGGTGTGTAGGTGTGGTGTTGTTGATTAACAAACATGAAAACTAATAAATGCCCCAGAGCTTTCACTAGAAACAACCGACACGAGAGCCCCCGCGTATTAATCCATACAAAGCTTATACGTGTCACTTAGATAAATTTAAAGGAACGCCTGAATTATTGTTAGTATTATTTCAGCTTCACTGAAAATATTTGTGTCCGTGGAAAAAGAATCAGTTATGCATTTTTAAATATTTCACTGAAAATATATCATGTTATTATTCACTGTGTCTTGACTACAGAGAAATATGATAATATTTTTCTGTTTTTTTATTTTATTTTTAAGACAAAAAATCAACACAATTGGCGACTTTGGCCAATTGTAAATAATTAGCATGATTTATTTTATTTTCACTGTAAAATTAAGTAAATTTATTGTTTTGAATAAGTATATATTTTGATGGCGTTATGAATGAAAAATTTGCAAGTGAAACCTGGACATGGCAGAAGACGCATGAAAGCAGAATAAATGCAGTTGAAATGAGATCGTAAAGAAAAATTTGTAATAGAACGATGTATGACAGGGTAAGAAATAAGGACGTAAGGAAAGAATGTAAGATGAAGAAAGATGTCATTACTAGAATGAAAGTGAACACATTAAGATGGTTTGGTCACATGGGGAGAATGAATGAGGAGTGCCTGACGAAGAAATATACAGAGCGGAAAGGAATGGACTGAGAGGTAAGGAAGGGATGGCACGACCATGTGTTGTCAGACGAAAATTTTAGAAAAGTGAGCAATAGACGAACATGTATGTGACGATGCATGAATGTGGACGAGGCGAGAGATGCGTGCTAGGATAGAAAAAATGTGGCTTTCGGTTCTCTCTGCCTACCCCGCAAGGGACATAGCGTGATGGTATATATGTATGTATGTTTATTTTGATCGTTGAATTACCATGTATATGCAGTGTACAAAAGCCTAATTCATATAGAATCAAAAAGTGGTTTACTTGTAATTAAAGACATAATTAAAATACGTCTCTGCAATGCAATTCTCATGCGTGAACTTGGTAGCATCCTCCAGTTAGAAAGCCACGTGATCTCCCAACTTAAGTGAGTGACTGTGCAATGAAAACATGGTTAGTATTTAGAAAATGTATTAAAAAAGAAGGCACAAAAATGTATTTTGCGAAATGTATAACGAAAACCTTCCCCTCAGATGACTTGTTCGGAGTATTTGATGTTCTTGACCCTAGGCAATTGTATATTTACGACAGAATTGCTTCAATTCTATAAAGAAATATCATCGAATATTTTTTATTATTGCATATGCGCAAACATTGGATTTTTTTCCTGTCGGGAGTCAAAGATATTTTTTAACAGATTTTTAATTATCTCAATAGAGACGAAGTTGGAATATTTACTGTAGGAGAACCGGGAAATCAAGGCACCTACAGGAATTACGACCTGTCATCGGTTGGTTTACGTGATCACTTTATGCACTTGCGCAACGTTCACCAATTATGCCTTTTTAATGAGATCCCTATCAATTCAATTTGGAAAGTTCTATATATTGTAATACTGAAATTCTTTTCGCTTGAAAATAAGGAATTTTTACTACAGCCATCTATGTGTGAAATTATGAACAACATTCTTATTATTTTTATTTATTTATTTTTTGTTGTAACGCCATCTAGGTATTGAGAGAATTGGTTTTTTTTTCACAAGTTATATATAAAAGATGAAAAAATATGTAAAAGAAGGTAAAAAAGAGTAAGATGAAAAATGTAAAATGAATGATACAAATAAAAAAAGAAAATGAATTGTACAAAATATTGTAAAGCAAATACAAATAGTATTGACAGAAAAATAAAAAAAAAGTATTAATATAAATATGACATGTGCCGGGTCAGACAGAAGTCACGGGCGGATAACCACCTCCGCATAGTGCCTACCTGATATCTTTATCCATTTTATTAGTGCAGCCTTGAAGGATCTACATTAATAATACTATCCAACTGGTTAAAGATATGTGGAGCTGTGAAGTGTGTTTGTGTCTTTGCCCAAACGAGGTTTTCGTGATCGGAACAAAGTAATTCACGCGATTTGATTGTATTGTAGTTCTCGTTTGTTGCGTTCTACTAAAGTTATGAAATGATATTTCTTAACAGATTTTTAATTATCTCAATAGAGACTAAGTTGGAATATTTACTGTAGGAGAACCGGGAAATCAAGGCACCTACAGGGCTTACGACCTGATAGACCTAAAGATACTCAACTGCGTAAAATAACAGTCCCAGAACAGGCTTTTGCCTAATGGGGCGTTATTTGTATATTATGTTGTATTTGTTTTTGTGTAATAATGAATAATAAATAAATAAATAAATAAGTTAGTATTTAGGTCCGATTCTGCATTCAGACATAATATATCGTAATTTTTCAGTTATTTGTGTTTTTAACGGACAGTCCGGTGTGAAAGATCGCCACGGGGTGAATGCAAAATAATTCTGTTTAATTACAACCGCAGCTTTACCGCTTACAAAATTAAACACCTTGGCACTAAAACGACTTCGTGACATTTAATTAACTTTTCGGATTATATCTTTGTACCAACTACCTACTGCTTTAGTGCACTGTCATTCCACACCATCTTGTTTATCTTAAGCATTAAAATTTCGTTTTTATTTTTCAAAAATCTGAATTATTTGGTCCCTCTACGAAAAATGTGCATATATGTACATACCATCACGCCATTTCCCTCATGGGGAAGGCAAAGAGAACCAAACGCCAAACTTTTAATTTTAATACTTTTGTTTCTAGGTTATGCAATTTTTACAACCATTAATGAATTACATTTTTTTACCTCCAACATTTTTTTATGACGACTGATGAATAGGTATGTACAAGATCCCACTAAGCAAATACGGTTGACAATGGGTTTCTATGACATAATCATTTTAACTTAACTGTATGGCAATGGAAAAAATAAAAAAATGGCATTATATTACATAAACCAACGGTAAAAAAGTAGGTATTAAAATAACAACAAACTACATAACAATAACAGAACTAACAATAACAAGAAAAAAAGCAACATCTAAAGAAAGCAGTAAAAAACGAGTGGGTTGTGGCCAACGCTAAACTCCTCACTAACAAGTCATTTTATAAAGTATTCAAATTTTTTATGGAAAATTTCCAACCTTTTCACGAAATGAGTTTGTTAAATTATTTTTTATTTAAATATTTTATTATGAAAACTTGATAACTCTTCAATGCCATTTTATGAAAGTGATGTGCCTTTTTACGAATTTGAAAATAAAAATTTAAAGTTTCCTGAGCTTGGTGTCGCTTTGAAATATTTGACAGTTAAAAAATTGAGAAGCACTATTCATATATCGTTCAAAATCTAATGGAATCTAATCGAGTATTAGATATACATATTTGCAAAATTTGAATAGAATCGAATTAATACTTTAGTCTATAATCGATAAAGTACATAAATGAACACGCCGTACATTCCACACAGCACATAGCACATAGCACACTGCACACAGCACATAGCACACACACACAGAGATTCATTGTGATGAAACTTTCAGAATACAATCTCAGCATGATACAAGTTGATAATCTGCAATAAAAAAATACCCTTAAAAATTGCGAAATCATAACTCCCCACTATATCCCCTTGGGTTAGTGAGGAGTAAAAAATACAGAAACTTAGTTATTTGCATTTTGATCGTGCGGAAATATATGGCTCAAGTTGATATTATTTCATTTCTCTTTTTTTTTCCCTCCAGCAATTGCTAAATATTTTACCTAATTAATTGTACCTACTTAAAAGTCCATTAAAAAGCTTTAAAACATAATTTGTCATTTAATATACATTTGTTAATATACTTATTAACTGTTCTATATATCAATAAAATAAAAAATAAATAATAGTATTATTATAGTTTTAATGTCATTTTTGAATCAATATTATCGAAATTACACTTATGTATTGTACTTTTCATTTCCCTTACATTGTTTTTTCTATTGTTTACTTAGTAATTCAGTATTTTTTTATTATAAACCTATTGAAAAGCTAATTTGGTTAGTGAAATCATCGTTATCTTTTTGTATTACATAATGCTGGAATAAAAAAGCTATTGTTTAATTTTTAAATGTAATTTCTTGATAATTCTTTTTTTTGCTTTTAAATATATAATGTTGTTAATTAAAAAAAAATATAATTCTATGTAACACTCAGTTGAGTTTTTTTTTGTACGTGTTAACAAGAGATTTTCCCGAATCGCCGGAAGGATGTAGCGGGGAATTTGATGTCAAGAATAATTCAAGATTAGATCTTTTTCATCTGGAATCGTTAGCGTAGAAAACACTTGGCTATGTGACTTTGAAAAGGTGTAGCCAACAACAGACATGATTATTTATTTATCAACTTATTTAGTTAGTGTATTACAATATTTGACACGGGTGTTCCCAATCAATCTGGCACATCTTTCCGAGATGTTTTTGAGCAGGTGCCATAGTATTTAGTTTCTTGTGGTAGACAAGTCATTCATGATGTGGTCTCTTAAAGAAATCCCTAGCATTTCTTTTACCATTTCAAATTATGTGGTTTTGTGGCAGAGCGGCTACCGCACTGGAATTTTAATCCAATGATTGCGTGTTCGAATTCTGCTTCGACCGATTTTATTCACCCATACATTTTTCCTGTTCGTTCTAGATCACAATTCCAGCAATTTATTTTTTTATTACTTCTAGGGCAACTAACAGGTACTATAACAAATATGAATTTTATAAGCACCCAAAAAATATATTGCCAACCAACGTGGTACAGTTGGGAAGACGACTGGCTTATGTGCGTGCGTCCTGGGTTCGGTCCCCAGCAGAGGAGAAAATTATTCGAATTCATTTCTTAGTTAGAAGAATTACCATATAGAAATAAATTCGCCTTTTGCGCAGGGTGCAAGGAAGTGTTTATTATTAATATTATTTAAAATAATTTTCCACATTCTGGAAAATTTTGATATATTTTTCGTCTCACAGATCCAGACTGAAAACACAATTTAAAACTCCTCAGGACCCGGGACCTTCAAACG
Organism: Molanna angustata; assembly: GCA_963576475.1. NCBI lineage: Eukaryota > Metazoa > Arthropoda > Insecta > Trichoptera > Molannidae > Molanna > Molanna angustata. The sequence continues at coordinate 45,227,564 of OY754966.1, forward strand.
AAAGAGCCACAAAGAGAGATGTTAGCAAAAATTATAATAAATATGAAAAATTTCTATTTAAAGACAAAATTATACCACTTGTTTTACTCCATCCTTAAAGCCCGTATAAATTTTAACGGGATGTACATAATATCCTTCAGGAGTATCCGTACCTAATATAGGTATGCAAAGTGTGTCATACATTAATGTCACATGCCCTTATAAATGTCAATTTGTAAACGTCGTTTCATATTTTCATAATATGAGCGATGACACGCAAAGTTTTCATCTTAATAAGTACTCGCTGTATCATAAACATTATGAACATGTAAATATTATACTGAAAAATGATGTATACCAACTCAATCAATACACATAATACATCTGCTGTTCAGCAAATTTCACCAACGAGGGTATGATATAGAGTCTGCAAACCTGTGTATATGAAATGTGTGCCTTTAATGATATTAAAATATTACACCTAGCTCGCGAGCACTCTGAAAATTTTCACTTAATTCATTCTGTATCGAGATGCGAGATTTTGAGACTTTATCAAATTATTAAGACTGAGACATGCGGAGAAGTATAATAATAATAATAATAATTGCAAGTAATATAGACAAAATTGAAAAGTGGAAATACAAAGTATTGCACGGCACATTCCCATATCAAATTGATCAACGACATATAGATAAAACACTCACCAACGATTGGCTAAAAAGATCCCAAATTTATGTTGAAACCGAAGGATTTATGATATCGATACAAGATAGAATCATAAAAACTATAATAACTCCAAGAACGTTATTAAAGATACCTCAGTAATTGATGACTCCTGTAGACGGTGTAATAAAAACAAAGAGACAATAGAACATATGACTGCCGGATGTTCTGTTCTTGCACCAACTGAGTATACACATAGACATGATAATGTTTGCAAGCAGATAGGTTCACATCGCTTTAACAAAAAAATATAATCTAGTAGATTCGCCACCACCTTGGAATGTTCCCCATTGGCAGTTATTGAAAACAACAGACATAAACTTTATTGGAACAGAGATATATGTAATTACAGATAGAACCAACGTACACAATAGACCCGATATAACATTGATTGAGAAAAATACAAAACAGACCCATTTAATTGAAATATCTATTCCTAATACAACAAATATAGAACAAAAATATACAGAAAAAAATCAAAAATACCTCCCTCTAGCAGAACAGATCAAAACCCAGTGGGGACAAAATAAAGTTACAATAATACCGTTTATCATATCATCTACAGGAGTTGTACCAAAAAATATAAATTATTCAATTAAGAAACTTGATCTGTCAAATTTTATAATCACACAGATTCAAAAGAGTGTGATTATAAACACATGCTCGATAGTTCGAAATTTTTTGTTATCACATTATATATAATAACTAAACAACTTGAGAACTCCTCCGTTGTTTAGTTTTATTTCACCGGTTAACCCGTGAAGAGACTACATACATAATAATAATAAAATTCTTATTATGCAAAAATCACATAATGTGGCTGACTTATTACCCGTAGGCAATTTCTACCAATCAACCACATGAGTAAATACAATAGTACGAGCAAGTACAAAATACATATAGCAAAAATAAAAACCAATAGGTATACACGAGAAAGAAAAAGTTAATAATACTGTGGCAGAATACCTACATCAAATATACGGTATTTCTGTCACAAGTAAAAATCAGTCAAAACAATTAGAAAGGGTAATGACTTCAAAGGTGACACTTTCACTTTTGTATGCAACAATAAATAAGTCTTCATACTGACATACCCCTAAAGGCTGTTTACCAGGCGACAGTACAACGACCCCTATTTACCAAAACAATAGGGTATATAAATAATACAACAGATGACACAGTATCTCTTTACCTGTCAAACTTCTTAGTGAAAACATCGACCTGCTAAAGTACTTCTCGCGTGTGAAATTGTTATTATTATTAATTTATAAAAACTCTGTGTTCGTGATAATATAAAAATTTGTAAGTTGTCATTTCAGTTTGTTATTTCTTATCTCTTCTCTATCTTTACCCTGTCTAAATTACTTTTAGAGCAACTGTAGATATTTCGCCCTCCGTGAAATACGCTCTCTACTTGATTGTGACTTGTTGGAACTTTTAATATTACTAAATAGAGTTCGCACTCTATTTAGTGAACAGTATTATGTTCTGGTGACCTCTCTTCCAACACGTCACAACAAGGAGTTCATTCAGGATAAAATTCCCTTCTGAAGTCTAAAACATAGAACCTAACTGAGGTATCTATCGTTATATAGTAAACCCCTCTGGTTACTATTAACTAATTTAATTGACCTACACTGGTCACCTGCCAAATTGGTAATAAGCGCACACCCGCTATAGTGGTGACTCGCTGTAGTGGCCACAACGACTTAATACAAAATGCAAAATTTTATATAAAAAACATAAAAATAAAAATGATAATATCCAAAAATAGGAAAAGGATGGGTGGTGAATGCATGAAGAATGGTGGAATTATAGGTATGAGGATAAGAAGCGTGACTTCAGAAGCTTCTTGTAAACTATTGAGCTAGGAGCTTCTCTTAGACAATTGGGTAATTGTTTCCACAGCCTGGCTGCGTGTATTGTGTTGTGAGAGAAGTGTTGTTATATAAAACTTACACATATACCATCACGCCGTGTCACACATGTGAACGACATCTTGAATGAAGGAAAAGTAAGAGGACAACATACGAGAATGTATGTACATATGAGATGATGCTTGAATGTTGAAAAGGTAATGGATACTTGCCAAGATAGAAAATTTGGCTGTGGAATATCTCTGTTAATCCCGACAGGGACATGGCGTGTGAAAAAATGAGGAATTTCATAAGACTGTGTGATCAAATAATTTGTAGTTTTAATTTTTTCAATTTTCCATTGAGACGAAGTTTGAATATTATAGAAGAACCAGGAACTTAAGGCACCTACGGGGTTTACGACCTATCATCGACTGGTTTACGTGATCACTCTATGCGCTTGCGCAACGTTCACCAATTATACCTTCTTATTGAGTTCCCTTATCAATGAAATTTTGAAAGTTCTATATATTTTTAATAATGAGATACAGATCGTTTGAAAATAATACATTTTCACTATGAAGTAACGATGAAACCTTTTTGTAACGCCATCTATTGAGAAGTTTTTTTTGTGAACAATGAAAGCAACAATCCTTGTACATGAGGTGATAGTGTTTCCCCACTGATGAACCATTTTGTAGTTTTAATTCCTACGCCTGAGAGAAAAAATTCTTTGCAAACTTTATAGCTTATTTTACATGAGATAATGTTTATAATTGGCTGCTGGTGGCTTGTCCTCCCTCAACATAGCTAAGCATATACCTTTTATATATATTAGGTTTATGTGACAGATGTATGATTTATATATATTTTGTAACAAGTACATTTACATCGAATATTTTTTAAAAGTTGCAAAATTTACGCAAACATTAGATTTTTTTCCCAATTGATTTTTAATTGTTGCTTTCATTGTTTACAAAAAAAAAACAACTTTTCAATAGATGGCGTTATAAAAAGGTTTCGTCGTTACTTCATAGATGGCGTTAGTAAAAATGTCTTCTTAAAAAAATAAAATTAAACGATCTGGTTATCATTATTAAGATATATAGAACTTTCAAAATGATAAGGGAACTCAATAAGAAGGCATAACTGGTGAACGTTGCGCAAGCGTATAAAGTGATTATATCGAACCAACTGATGACAGGTCGTAAACCCCGTAGGTGCTTTGAGTGTCTGGTTTTTCTTTAATATTCCAACTTCGTCTCCATTGAGAAGTAAAAAAGTGTCAAAAAATACATTAACATTCCCTTAACTACTAAGGTTGACAATGATTTTGCTAATAAATTATAAATAAATTAAAATTTATTCAATAAGATACAAAAGAGAAAGGCAATCGTGGTTTCACTTGATTCATGAATCCAGGCCCACGAGCACAGGCGACCAGAGTACCAGCCAGAACAGGCGAGCCACATGGGCTTGCGACCATGTATGCGGGATTAAAGGGCCCCTTTATGACTCAAGTCACGCTCACCACTCACCCACCAATCTCTCCGACTGATACTCCACTCCCCTGCGCAACCAAATCCAATAGGATGCGGATAATGCTGCTTTTACAACCCTATCCAAAAGTTCTTTTATTTTACCTCTTGGGAGACCCAGGTCTTTAAAGTAGGAATATAACGATTTTGTGGGCAAGCCTAGCCACAAGTTTTTAGTATTTTAAGTCGAACATTTTACGAAACTAACCGCTTTATCCTACTGACAACGTGTGAGTTTGTAAATATTTTTATTTATTTATAATTTGTAAAAATTGGCCATATAAAAGTAAGTGAAAAGTAAGATTCATACCTCAGTATTTAAAATAAGTTTTTTTTTTTTTTTATTAAAGTTTTATTTATTTACATTTTTTTTAAACAATAAGTATTCTTGCACTAAACTGCAAAAGCAGTTTAACAGTGCTAGCTCTCTCGTACACTTATATAAATTTGATAATGTAACAAAAAATAATTATTAACAAACAAAAATTAAAAACTAGCAATACAATATAACAATAATTAAAACCATTAACACAATATAACAAAGAAAACATACAAACTTATATATAAAATTCTTTTAACATTTTTTTTATTTTTTTTTTGTTTTTAATTTGAATATTTGAATATTTTGGCAGTTTGTTAAATAGTTTCGGAATTATCGTTGCTTTTGTCCTGTCGCCGTAAACGTTATTTGTTTTAGGTATTGTCAGTAAGTCTTTCGTTATTTGTCTAGTTGTATATTTGTGAGTGATCTTTAATTTAAATCGTTCGTTATAAAGTTCTTCTATGGTCAGTAAAAGATTCACCTTTTTTTCTATAGGTAAAATATTGCATCTTTTGAATATTTCGTTAATGTTATTTTTACTTGCCTCCACTGTTCTTTTTGTTGCAATTATTTTTAAAAATCTTATTTGTAATTGTTTTATTTTATCAAGGTACCTAGGTTTTATAGGTAGGTTCGTCCGTAACTACTGAGCCCGTAGTCAATAATAGACTCGACCATAGCATAGTACAGACAGTACAGGGTGTGCCTGGACACGCAGTATTTAAGATGGTAAAATTTACTTAAAATTGATCTTAATTTATTACAGACATTTTCAATATGTAAACTCCAATTAAAGTGCACGTCCACTGTAAGCCCTAAATACGTGTAATTAAAAACCCTTTGTAGTTGTTGACAAGTACAATCAGTTACATTTTTATGGAGACACTCATAATCGTGACCTTTTATGTTGAGGTCACATCACATATCTTTTCCATGTGCACTGAATGTATGTATTATAATATGTATATTTAGTTTTCTTTACATTTATAATAATCCCATTATCATGTGCCCATTTAGTTAAATTATTAAGGTCAGTCTGTAGGTAATTTTGTATTTTGTCTTTTTTTCGGTCTGCTACGATTATACATGTATCATCGGCGAACACTTTTTTACTGCAATATTTAATGACGTTTGGTAAACTGTTGACGTGTCCGATATAACATATTGGCCCTGATATTGATCCCGTGGCAACTCCGTTCTCGATTGGGATAGAATCACTCAATTGGTCATTAATTTTAACAATGAGTTTTCTGTTTGTTAAATAATCTTTTAGCCAGTTATTAACCGGTCCTCTTACTCCACATTCGTTCATTGCAGTTAGTAGAATATTATGATCCAGGGTATCGAATGCCTTTTTGAAGTCTATAAATATTATACCTACGTATAACTTATTATTTAGGTGGTTGTTTATTTCATCGGTAAATTCTGTTAATAAGGAGTTAGTACTTTTATTTTTTTGAAATCCAAACTGTTCTTTGTTAATTATTTGGTTTTCATTTAAGAATGTTGATATTTGGTTAACTATTGCTTTTTCAATAATCTTATACTTGGTCTATAGAGAAAATATGGCTTTTGTTTCTATCTGGTTACACCACTTAGGACATAACATGTTGTAATGTATGAATCGATGTGTGTAAGATAGGTACGTGTGATGAAATACCTATGCAATATTTTCACCACGCCTGAAAAATGAATTGTCCGCAAAATGTATAGCGTTTATCACATATTACACACCTCAGTGAAGTTTTTATAATCTTATATCTACATATTATATTCCTTGAAGCTCGTGTTCAAAATAAGTGCATTTCATGCAAGTATGTAATATTTTCCCATAATATTCACATCAATCTTTATGAATACATCCCATTTTACCACACCAAAGGCCAATACTAATAGTTTACCGAAGATTTTCTTTCAAACTATGTAATGTATGAAGCTTGTTTCTTATCCTACAATATTGTTGTTCCCCTTTTTCATAACCTATCATTTTTTAATTATTATCTAAAATAACAAAGGAATTTTAATATGAGTGTGTCATATTCTCACGCCTCCTCACAAAAATAAAACCAAATAAATGAAATTTATGTACGTGCATGTACCAGTATATCCAACGGATTCAGTGTCACGACAAAAAACATGTGATATAAATGTGGAAATATTAAATATACCGCCGACCGCCGTGCCACAGTTGGTAAGCCGTTCGGTTTCTTTGCGGGCGTCATTTCACACGCAAATATCGCTTCTCTGGGATGAAAACATTGGTTGTTTGGAAGAAATTGCCATACGGCAATGAACTCGCCACTGGCGCAAGGAGCAACGGAGTGATATCAAAGTTTTTTTTTTCAAAAAGTTATTCATTCTAAAATGTTTTCAATAGAACTGTCAAGATAGTGTCCCTACTTATTGTGTAAAGTGTATTGTGCGCTGTTCTAACGTACCTATTTATAACGAATAAAATATTTTTTCAAGAATTACATACTTTGTATTTTAGTGAAAAACATAGTGATTATTTTGTATAATAATTATGTTTATCCTATAATCAATATGAGCGTTTTATAGATATTATGTTCTAGTTGCTATTGTAATATCAACTTGAACAAAAAGTTATTCAAATCGGTAAGGTACGTTTTCATTATTAAATTTTGTAATATAAACTGATCACATTTCAAAATATTGTTCATCGAAACTTATTATTGATAAAATATAAAAAGACAAATGTTGACAATAATATTGCTAACTGGGATATTGAATACGACAGAGCGGGACAGATATACTTTGATTATTAAATATCTCGCATTGTTTTCCAATAATTATTATTGAGTAACTTATTAATAAAATATTTCATCTAATACAGCATAATCAGTTGCTATGTAACGGGAAAACAGATATCTGAAAACAGATTATGTGACGAAGAATACCACGAACAACACGAATAAGAATAATATATACTTTTTTAATTATTTCTTTATTAACTTCATCTGATTTCAATTTCTTCCAACTAAATAGTATAATCGTAGGTACATTACATTTATATCAGAAAACATATAGAAATGTAAACATTATTAAATTATTATTATTTGACTGCGACATGCATATCCTTGTACTTGCCAAGTACTGTTGCTATCGACTGCGGGTATAATATTTGGTAGGACCGCTGTCAGTCTGCTGATTCATGTAAACTTATTGATGTTTTGTATATAAATATGTGTATGTATGTGTTCGCGCCATTTAATTAATATAAAAATAAAATAAAACAAAATGCATTGCTTTCGATGAATTGTGATGCCTTTGTGTATCGCCGGAAGAAGTAATGCACTAAGCCAGTGGCCATTGACAATCAAGAGGCTTTTTCTGGGATTCATCCTCATCTTCCGCACTCATCACCGCTTCAACTTAAAAAATATCCGCCTACTTACAACATATTGCAAATATTCACGCCTGTGTGTTGGCAACACTAAAAACTTTTGACTTCCCGCTTGTCATTCGCAAAGTACGCATATCTATATTTTGTTCGTGTCTGTGTGACCGCCGCTTTTCGACGCTAAATTAATAAACCCGCTTACTTTTCAACCGCTACTTTTACCTCAAATTCTTCGTCATCTTCACCGCTATCGTCTACAATAACATCGCAGTTCATAAACATTTTAACAGTTTTTAACCGCTTCATCAATCTTCAACGCAAGAGAAGAGTCTCCTCTGCCCAAGGATCTGCCAGCCAATTCAAGGTAAGTGCATTGTGTCCTTTTGGCTTTTATACGAGGTGTCATATTAATCGAACTGCAGTGCATAAAAATTGCTCATAAAATCAATATACCAATACCAAATTTGTCAATTTTACAATGAACAATTTGCTCAATTTTATAATATTTATAAATAACTAATGTTATTAACGAAATAATTTTGAATATTTTTTTAATTGGTATACCCACAGACAGGCTATGCCTTGTGGGATTTTTGTGTGCACGGTTGATTTATTGTGATTGATATTATGTTTATGTGTGTGTATAAACCATGTCTATATATTATAATTGGTATACCCACAGACAGGCTATGCCTTGTGGGATTTTTGTGTGCACGGTTGATTTATTGTGATTGATATTATGTTTATGTGTGTGTATTAACCATGTCTATATATTATAATTGGTATACCCACAGACAGGCTATGCCTTGTGGGATTTTTGTGTGCACGGTTGATTTATTGTGATTGATATTATGTTTATGTGTGTGTATTAACCATGTCTATATATTATAATTGGTATACCCACAGACAGGCTATGCCTTGTGGGATTTTTGTGTGCACGGTTGATTTATTGTGATTGATATTATGTTTATGTGTGTGTATTAACCATGTCTTTAAATTATAATTGGTATACCCACAGACAGGCTATGCCTTGTGGGATTTTTGTGTGCACGGTTGATTTATTGTGATTGATATTATGTTTATGTGTGTGTATTAACCATGTCTATATATTATAATTGGTATACCCACAGACAGGCTATGCCTTGTGGGATTTTTGTGTGCACGGTTGATTTATTGTGATTGATATTATGTTTATGTATATTGTATGTTAACCGTGTACCAAATCTTAAACAAATAAATAAAATTTAAAATCACAGAAACAAAGAAAGTAGGGAGATAGAGGTTGTGGAGTGTGTGGTAAGGGAGTGTTAATTAAGATTTACACGACAGATATAACAGCCTAAGTCTTTTTTTAAACAGTTAAATTGATTGCTAATATGGAATTGCTAATATCAGCAGATCGAGATCGTGGGATGTGAGAGAGGATGGGTAAGGAGTATTTTATTTTATTTTATTTTATTGATTTACAGAACCAACAGTTTACTTTATAAATTTACAGTAACTTTGTTATATGAATCAAGTTATAAACCTTTTAATGGGGTATCAATTAATGCCCAAATTAGAAAATAATCCTTAAGACGGTTCTCTAAATGTGTCATCTCAAGACCATCTTGAGATCATGTTCGAAAACCCGTATTAAAAGTAAAATACGTACGCCGTCTCATTCAAAAAAGGATACTCGTTCAAAATAGAAAACCGTAACAGAAAACTTGTTCATAACAGAAAACCGTACCAGGAACAAATATAAATATTATACATCCAAAATTAAACACATCATTTGCCCAGCACCTCTACACATACATACATACATGACAGAACATTTTTTCAACAAACTTCCAACGGATATAAGACAGTCAAATTATGAAACGCTAGGTAACAAAATAAAGAAGTATTTTATAGCGAAAGAATAGAAAAGGGGTTAATAGAATCTTGGGCTTGAAATTAATTTATTGTTTTGATGCTTTTTTTTGTTTTGATGCTTTTTGTATTGATGCTTTTTTTGTTTTAATAATTATTGTATTGATCCTTTTTTTTTGTTTTGATGCTTTTTGTATTGATGCTTTTTTGTATTAATAATTTTTGTATTGATGTTTTTTTTTGTTTTGATGCTTTTTTTGTTTTGATGCTTTTTTGTATTGATGCTATTTGTACTGATGCTTTTTGTTATTGAATTGATGCTTTTTGTATTGATGTTTTTTTTTGTGTACCTATAGTTATAATATTATTGATTTTATATATTTCATATATCTTGAATCGTTCTATATGTACTCACTTTCTCAGCACAAGCATTTTATGCTTTTTGGGAAAGAGAAAAAAAAAGAGTGTCCAAATTGAAATAACTCTTATTTTTATTGTTTTATTGATAATTAAATAAAAAAAAAAGTAGATGCAGTTCTATATACAAGAACTTTTTCTCATGAATGGCAATAATTTCAGCGATGTTCTGTTGGTAGCACTGATTTCCAAAGAGCTATTTATATATATTTAGCTGCGATCCTGCCCCCCTAGACAACGTGTCATTTAGCTCAAGAAAAGAAACAAGAAAAGATAACTCAATTTATGGAAGTGACATATCTATTTTTTATTGAAGATATTCAGCATTTTCAAGATTTTGTTAAATTATTTTTGATTGCACTGAAAAAAATAATTGTGACTACCGAACTGGATAACTGCGTTTTTAGCCAAACCTTTGTTATTAGTAATAAAAGTTTATCTGTTTACGACTGTACAGTTTGGTTAAACACACAAAATATTTAGTAGCACAAAACGAATTGTTTTTTAGTCACTATAGTTCGGTCAATTTTAACATAACTTTTTTTCAGTGTGAATACCACTTTATGTAGGTGAGGTGCTTTTTATTTACCAATTTGAAAATTGTTATTTATTTTTTATTTATTTATTTAACTTCGTGTACATTATAATGTGTACAATGGTGGGTTTATTGCCACAAGGCAATTTCTTCCAACCAACCAAAGCAACGTGAGGTCATAAATAGTAAATCGGTATGTACATTAAATTTACAACAAACGAAAATAATATTTAAAGAAAAATTCACAGCAACAAAGGAAAGAAGGAAACAGAGGTAGAGGGAGGGGAGGCAGGATAGATATGGGGTGTCAGTTAAAAATTATTAGACAGGTAAAACAGCTTTAGTTTCTTTTTAAAAGTTGAATCGATTGAGACGTCGTAATAACATTACTGAATGTGTTCCATAGTCTTGCTGATTGTACTTCAAAAGAGGAACTGAAAAATTCAGTAGAATGAATGAGAATAGCTAGTGTGGTACGTTCAGCAGATCGAAGAGGCAGAACGTGATTTGACAAGAAAATAACCTTATTCTTTAGATATTGTGGTGAATTTGTGTTGTTAATTAAATTATACAGTAGAGAAAGTAAATGTACTTATATTACGACGTTGACGTATCTTAGGCCAGCGAAGAAGATTTCGGTAAGTGGAAACATGATCAAATTTCCTAAGATTGTAAATAATAAAAATAACAAATCACGAGTTTCCTGAGCTCGGGTTTACTTTGAAATTTTTGACAGTTAAAATAATTGAGAAGCACTATTCAGATATCCTTCAAAATCTTTTTTTCTTTTTTTTTTTTTTTTAACATGTCTACGTAGGGGACGCCAGCTATTAGGATTTGGGTCCATTTTACTCTTCCGAAGAAGCGCACTACGTAGCGTTGGGAGGGGTTTGCAATCTAGAAATGAGTTTATTAATTCGGATTTTAAAAAGACCCGGGTTGTACGAAGATGGAAACACAGAATTCGGAAGATCGTTCCACAGTCGGGCTGCTGTATTAATAAAGGAGTTCGAGAAGCGACTTGTTCGTATATGTTGAAGGTCCACTGTGAATGGATGCTGCGATTGAGTGAGGCGAGTGACTCTGTTGCGAGTGCGTGGAGGAGGGACCAAAGATGCAAGTTCTTCTGAGCAATTCCCGAGGTAGTATCTATAGAATAAACTTAAAATACCGACTCTGCGTCTGTGTTCTAGTGATTGCAATCCATCAGTCAGTGATGGATCATCAATCAGACGTATAGCACGCCTTTGGACAGCGTCGAGGGTATTCAGTAGGTATTGGGGGGCGCCACTCCAGAGGTGACTGCCATATTCAATAATAAGACGAAATGGGGTCTATGCGAGTGTTAGTATATAGTAGGACTCGACAAACAGGAGATTGCGGGTGACAGTTTTATAAAGCATTGTTAAAAATGTATGGATGCAAAGGTCAGGGAAAAAGTGACACGTAATTCGCTGCACAACGTCGAAAGCCAACTAATTTTATTGGTTAATACAAATTGTTCTGCAATAAAATTGGTTTATGCACATGTTATGTCAGCCGCAATCTTTCGCTGGGCGAGGTATATGTACACAAATTTGAAAAATTTGAAAATATTCGAATGAGTCTATAATCGATTAAGTAGAATTAATACGCCGTACATAGCACATAGTACCTACACAACACACATTGTGATGAAACTTTCAGAATACAATCTCAGCATAGTTGATAATCTGTAATAAAAAAATTCCTTAAATATTAACTCCCTACTACATCCCCTTTGATTAGTGAGTAGTAAGAAGTTGTACCAATAATTATTGTCACTCCAAATTATCTCTCATATGCATAATTCTGCATGTTTTGTATGGCTTTTGACGCCGGGACACAAGCAGAAGACCATCTACACTTTCATCAAAGTAATACACGGTTGAATATACTTGATATAATATGTATGTATATCAACACCCATGTTGTCAAAGTGAAAACTCATCAAAAAGCTATTACGGAGGAATATTAAAGTTAAAATAGGAAGATACAGGAGACCAACTAAATGAAGACTGTTCACATTTGTACTTACAATCACATTTTTAACTCCCTCAGTTTTCATTTTCAGAGATCTTGGCTGGCGCGACAACTCATCTGCTATTATAACTTTGTATATTCGAAGTTTACGCCGGAGCGTAAATTGGTATGTATCGTCTTTAAAGAAGATGAAACAAGTTATTTCATTTTATGAGAGTCACATAAACAGTGTCATTATCACGCAAGCGCGGGCTTTGAATCGTTTTCGAGAGAGGGGTAAAAAAAGCAAGTGTTATTCAAATGCTTTACACTCTCTGCTACTGTGTAACTGGGGAAAATTATGATTTTGGAATTATTAAACGTATTTTTCTACATTATTACAAAGAACAAACATTTTTTTTTTATTTCTAGGTGCCTACTTACATATATTTCATGTCAGGAAGATTGCTGCAATTCTACGCATAATCCAACTTTCGATTTGTCCAAGAAAATTTATTTCTTTTAATGAATCGACAGTATAAATTTTAGTACCGTGTGGAAAATTTTTCGCAGTAGACTTTTTTCATGTATTTTCAATTTAGAATTTATAAAGAACACCAAAAGAGGCTTCGCAGCATAGGTATATATATTATATATATACGGATGAACTCAGAATTCGGAGTAGAACATTATTTAGTGTCTGTATATTTTTGTGTCTGTGTTTATATTTGTCGGTGTTTAATTTGGCTTTGCCGTATATTGTGTAAATAAATAAATAATTTTTAGAAATTTTACTGGTAAATAATTTTACCAATTTAAACAAAGCACTCTGTTTGTATATGCCGATTTTAACAAATAAAATTGTCAATTATTGAATGATTATTTTTCAAGCAAACTGCGCGCACGGAGAAGTTTGGTTTTTGGCATAGTTCAAGTTTATGGCATAGTATGATGAAAAAGTGCAGAATGAGCGTTCAAATACATTAAATTAAATAAAAAAATATTTCAACGAATGATCATGAAAGAGAAAGATCAATGGCAGTCGTTTAGCACGCTGGGCTAGTAATCCAGTAATCGCGAGTTCGAACCCTGCCTCGACCGATTTCGTTCACCTATAGCACAAGCATTTATTTGCTTATTTTAGGGAACGTAGGAATATGTATATGTACATGTTTAAAAAGGACATATTCATTTTATTAAAAAAAAAAACTCAAATAAACCCGCGTAGTATAAGGTACTGTGGCCAAAATGCCAAGCTGGTGCCAAATCGTTAAACCATGGGTGAACCATTCCCAATTGAATGCTCGATGATGAGTTAGTTGCATTTTATTTTATTATATTAAATAATTTTCAATTTACGCATTAATCTGCTAATTTTTTTAAGGAAGTGTATAATGGTAATGATAATAATTGTGTTATTAATTGTAGTGCTTAATTGTTATTAATATCATTAGTAAATCGGCCAGCGCCGTAAAAAAATCTAAATATAGTGTTTTACTTACAGATATAATAATAATAAATGATTTAAATTGTTGAATAAAATTTGAACCGGAAGGGTGAATTGTTACGTTGTAGGTATTGATTAATTGCAACATTAAATAATAAAACCATTGTTTAGTTTTAAGTCATGAATTTTCAAATCCTTTGTCCTAAGACATTAATCCTCAGAAAGTTCTGATAAGTCTAATGGGATTAGTTTTTAATAGGCACCTGCTTTTCAAGAGTTTGCCTCTGACCTAAAGTACATGGCTCAAGTAATAAATTATGTAGAATCATTAAGGAATATTTTCTGTACAAATTGACTTAACAACACATACCTACATAATAATATATACCTATCCACTTACCTATCCATGTAACTATTTATTTATCTACTTAAGGAGAGAAAATTATCTGAAATAATAATCAAATCCTCAACTTTGCTTCTTCTTGTTATTCTATCGCCATATTGTCATCCGTTAGAATCAATACCACAGGAAACGTACGGCACAGTTGGAAAGCCGTATGGTTTATGTGCGGGCGTCCTGGGTTCAATTCCCAGCAGAGAAAAAAAAATGTATTTATATTAATTTCTCACGCTAATATTGTTTCTCTGGGCTGGAAACACTGGTTAGTTGGAAAAAAGCCGTATAGCAATAAACTCACCTCTTGCGCAGGGTGCAATGAAGTTTTATTATTTATACTTGTTTACGTACTTTTCTTTTATAAATTGTGAAAATATAAGAATCACAGCTGAATAAAGATACTCAACCGTGTAAAACAACAGTCCCAGAACAGGCTTTTGCCTAGAGGGGCGTTATTAGTCAGTTTATATATGTCATATTTGTTTTGTGTATTAATAATAAATAAATAAATAATACCAATCAAATAAAGTTTTTTTTTATATTTATTATTTTTTTTATTTAAGATAATATATTAAGATATAGTATTTAAATTTTTTTGCAATATGTCATCAAAAATATTAAAATCTTGTGTTTGATGAGGTAATTAATCACTTGTCAATAAAACAAATATAGACATTTTTTTTGCCAAACTTTTCAACATCTCAATAGAGACGAAGTTGGAATATTATAGAAGAACCAGGAACTCAAGACACCTACAGGGCTTACGACCTGTCATCGGCTGGTTTACGTGATCACTTTATGCGCTTGCACAACGTTCACCAATTATGCCTTCTTATTGAGTTCACTTATCAATGTTATTTTTGAAATTTCTATATATTTGAATGATGTGTAACAATTCACCTGAAAATAAGGAAATATACCTACCATTGCCATCTATGAAGTAACGAAGAAACCTTTTTTTGCAAAGTCATCTATCGAGAACTTAGTTTATTTATAAACAGTGAAAGCAACAGTCCTTATAAATGAGGTGACGGTGTCTCGCACAGATATCACCCCTGAACTGCGCCAGAAATATTATTTCATTTTTGGCCTGTTTACCTACTTGTACCAAAGTGTAGGTATGTCGTCCCCAGCAGGCGAGTAATGTACTTAAATTCATTTTTCAAGAGTTTCTTGCTTCTCTGGGCTGGAAACGACGGAAGTGTTTATTATTATTTATTGATTTTAATTTGCTTATCGAAAATTTGTGATCCGAAAACCCCTTTATTTGAGTCTGGGTCTGTGAGACGAACAATAATATAATATTTTTTTGGAAATAATAATAATGATAAATAATTTATATAACGCCATTTAATGACTCAGGATCATTCCAAGGGTGCTTATATTCTGTCTTATTTATTTATTTATTTTATTAACGGCGTTTGCCATTTACAAGAATAATTCAAAAGATACAAAATATAGTACATAATGTGTGATAATGTATATATAAAAAAACAAACATATCCAATCAATAAACCATGAAAATAAAGCAAGAATAAATCAATACAAAGAAAAATTTATAAAAAATACATATAAAAATACATACAAATAAAATTTAACCAAAAAATATTGTTGCTCTACGAAACAAAACTGTTTTATTTTTATTTTATTTTATTTTATTTTGTAAATATACAGTCTTATAACAAATTATACATTTATAATATCCATTAGTGGACCAATTGAGTTTACAGAAATAATCAATTTTGTGTAAATTGTAATATCTGTTATAATATAGGGAAAGAATGGAAAGGATATTAGGAATCGGACGGAAAGAGAAAGAGGAGAACTTGCAAAAACATTACTCACCAGAAGCCACAGAGGCATTCAAGGACTTTATTATTGAGGATTTGAATATAAAAATTGATGTATTACAGAGGTCTATATTCTTAAAGAACGCATAGTTCTGTAAATAAATGTATTCTGTAAATAATTTGTTTTGGTAACTTAAATTGTAGTTGATTTCTGGTGTGACGTAATGGTTTTCAGTCCTTTTGAGAGAGTGCTCTTATTTCGTGCACTGCGGACATCAGCTGGAGGCAGTTTATTGAACTCTATATGACCACTCACACTAATTTATCGATCATAGTTAGCCGCTTGAAAGATATTAGTTTCCCGAGGTAAATGTATTCATCTACGAAGTCAATTTTCTGAGTGTCTATATTTATCTGTTTTGTATCCATTTGTCATTATTTTTGTCTTATGTGTTTTGTCTTGAGTAATTTTATACAGCAAAGCCTTGTTTGACATCTTTATGTTGTACTTCAGATGAAAATACGGTAAAATATATAAGCCACATGTGAACTGCGGACAGAAAGAATGACAAAAGAAAGTTGTGAATTATCTTGGATTAATTCATTAAATCTATATTTATCTGTTTTTTGTATCCATTTGTCATTATTTTTGTCTTATTCGCGTTTTGTCTTAATATAGATACTCAGAGAATTGACTTCGTAGATGAATACATTTACCTCGGGAAACTAATATCTTTCAAAAACACTAGAAACGAAGAAGAAATAAATAGAAGAGTGAATATAGCATGGAAAAAGTTTTGGACGCAGAAAGAAATACTAAAAGGAGACTTCAATTCCGAAATGAAAAAAATAGTAATGGAGACCTGTATTAATCCCAGTTTGTTATATGCATGCCAAACTTGGACTTTTACAAACAAGACAAAAACAGCAATCAGATCATGTCAAAGAGCAATGGAAAGAAGCATGTTAAAATTGCGGAAAATACATAAGATTAATAGTGAAACTATTAGGAAAAAGACAAAATTAACAGATGCGCTAAAACAAGCTTTAAAATTAAAGTGGCAATGGGCTGTACACTTATCGCGTTTCACAGATGATAGATGGACTTTACTAACCACGATATGGACGGGACCCAAAGGAAAAAGGAATGTTGGCAGGCCGTACAAAAGGTGGATCGATGATTTAATAACAACGGGGGGAATGGACTGGAAAGAAAAGGGCAAAGATAGAACTATATGGAAACTATTGGAGGAGGCCTATACCCAAGAGGGATCCATTTCATGAAAAACATACATATATACATAAAAAAAAAAAAAAAAAAAAAAGAAAGTAGAAATAAGTTTAAATATTATACATTAATTTAACAAACTGCTAATTAAATAAAATACTTATATATTATGCTTACAAAAAAATATTGTAATTGAAATGGAATAATAAAAGGCTTTATTATTATTATTATTAGTTAGCCGCTTTTGTCGGCTCTGTCAAACTCCTGCAGGGAGTTGTTCACTTGTGATTCAGAAGACCCGAGTGTGAGATGCCCCCCAAATAGCTCTTTTCTCCGACACAGCTCTTGAATGTATATATTATGGTACCAGATTATTCAAAAAAAAAGCAAATGAATATATCGTAAAACAGTATTCATTCTCTAATTTTAAAATATTTATGTATATTGAATTATAAAAAAAAAACTATTCGACATCAAATTTGCTTTATTGATACAAAAAATAAATATTTTTCTTTTTATCAAAGTATACCTACATATTTTACCGTACGTATTACATATTGTATGAAGTATATAGATTTAGCTACTTCACTTAAATAAAAATTGAAACTTAAGTGTCTCGAGATTTTAAATAAGTGGGTAAATAATATATTTAAACATGAACCAACCTACGCTAGTTTTTTTTTTATTTGAATCTCCCAATCTCTTTTTCTCTTTCCGCCAAGTATCCCAGATATCCAAATTGAATACTTCAAATAAATATAATTCAATGAAAATCACCCGTAAAAAATATTCAATTTACATACAATTTTAAATTAAACTTATTGGTTTTCATTCGACATTTTTTTTTTGTCATTTGCAATATAACATTTACATATAAAAAAATGGTTGCCGTTTTGAATTAAATATAATAGTTCTTTTTTTTCAATCTATGGAAGTATAATTAAAATTTATTCGTATAAATTAAATAATATTATTACTAGTTGCATGTAACACACGAGATCCAACTCTCGATGGCGATTGCATGTTTAATTGAAGAAAAGTTATCTATATAAAATATGTAGGTATGTATGTCAGGATATGATAGTATGGAGGTCAGTATATGAAAACAGCATGATGTATGCTTGTAGATTAAGTAGGTTTCAAAATATTGAGTGAGATATTGTTTAGTCTTTACAGCCTTAAAATTGTTTGAAACGATGTCGTCACTAAATTAAATTTTTATAAAAAATGTTAAAAGAAGTTTGAGATGTAGGTACTACTACAATGTTTATATTTGATAGAAAATTAAATTCTCTAATTGGGGAGTTTCGGCTTTTTTCGATATTTTGAAAAAGTTTGGAAATATATGGACGAAAAAGTCGTTGTTGCCAACATGTTGCCAACTAAAATAAGGAATATCAAAAAGTATAAGTGTTCAAGTTTGATATAAAAAAATGGATCTTTTAAGAGGGTCCGGCTAGGTGTAAAGCGAACGTTACCCTATCATAAGTGATGCCAACCTGTATACCTACCTATTTTTTGTTGTTTTATCATGTTCCCGCTACTTGTCGCCTTTATCTATGGACAATAGACATGCCAGTTGACATAGTGACAATCGTTGTGTTTTTGTATTATTGCTGATGATAACCTGCAACTTGAAATTTATTAGGAATTTTATGAGTTGTTTTTAAGGTACAATTGTGATGTGACAATCTAATAAATAAATGTCATTTTGATACTCGCTCTGACACGGGTATGGTCCCATTGAAGCGGGTGTAGGTCGCACATAAAAAAAACAAGAATATAAATAAATAAATAAAATAGGCACTTAAACACATAAATTTATCATTATAAAAACATTTTTCTTAATACTCTGGAACTTTTTTGAAAAAATCAAATTTGAGATTTTGAATTTGTCTAAATTTTTACCAATTTTCAGCGTTCTAGCTTTTACGGTTTTTGAGATATTTTTTTTAATAAAAATAAATATGTCCTTGTTAAACAAGTACAAATACATCTTACTACGCTCCCTAAAATAAGCAAATAAATGCTTGTGCTATAGGTGAACGAAATCGCTCGAGGCAGGATTCGATCTCGCGACCACTGGATTACTAGTCCAGCGCGCTAACCGCTCTGCCATCGACCCATATACCCCTGACTGTAACAAAAATTGAAAATTCTGAGTATAAAAGTTTTGTAGACCTATAACTATCTATAATTGAGCGAATCAAATGTTATAAAGGGGGGGTGGAAACACACAGACACAAAATGTTCTATTTCAAATTCATTCATCCATATATATAGATCGATATAAGTTCGATTAACTCATATTTTTCGATGTGTTGTTCGTTTTTACTCTTTTTCTTTCAGAACTCTACAGTGAAAATTTACTGAAAGGTTTAGAAGAATTGCAGTATTAAAAGAGTGTGGAGACAAACAAGTTTGGAGACAAACGAACACAATTTCAATTAAAAAATCTATCCGTTCAGCAAGTCTGCTTTGTTTCCAATTAAGAATGTGAAATGAGAAAGTATAATTGATTTGCAAGTTAACGCATCCTGGTTTCGATTAAAATGTTTCGTTTGTGTAGTATAGAGGTGTGTGAGTGGGATGGATAGAAGTGCGAAAGAGATGAATGTATGTTGGTTGCTATGCAGATGGTTATGCGAGGCATTCTGTTACTGGCTGTCAGAAGGAACATTTGAGATAATAAAGGAGATAATTATATTAAGACCATAGAATTATAATATACTAGAACGATCATTTGCCTGCAGTAAACGAAGCCGCTTTTTGTTTTCCAATTTGGGTTACATTTGCCGTGAGGATATTCAGTAATCATTTGGCCGCCCGCGTGAAACGTTCTCCGTATTTATTAAATAAAACGTGGTCAAAATGTCCAACTGTGCAGTGTCGAGTTGTAAAAACTATCCCAGAAATAATGGAAACATTATGGGAATCTCATTTCACTTGTAAGTATCGTGTTTTTCTATTAATATAGTAAAAAAAGATAAATACGTTATATTCAAATGAATCGACATTAAGAACATGACATTCCACCGAAAGTTGTTACCTCTCAAACATTTTTTCCCCATTTTTGTGATAAGTACATAATAATCTGTATAATGAAAACGGCTGTTTTAAAAATTATTTAGATTTTTCTTCATGACAGTGTTACCAAGTGTGCTATAATATTAATTTAGTAACTTATGATGATACAATAATACTTTTAAAAGTTATTGATTTATTATATTATTTTTATTTATTTATTTTATTTGGGTGGTAGCAGAGCGGTTAGCGCGCTGATTAGCGCAGTGGTCTCGATTTCGAATCCTGTCACGACCGATTTCGTTCACCATTTATTTCGTTACCATTTATGCTTAGTTTAGGGTAATGTATGAGGATCTATATGTTCTGGTTATAAGGTAAGGATATATTCATTCTTTAAAAAAAAAGAACATTAATGCCCTAGTATAATTTATTGGTTATTCAAAATGAACAATTCTTTAGCAATGTAATAATCGTTTGGTAGCCGTCATGTGCTGATTGAATTATGATCTTAAATACCAAAAAATAGGTATTACAATTTCGTTTTCTAGTATTTTCACAATATACAGTTAGTATCATAATATACATAAGAATATCGTTTTTTTAGGCATAAAAACAAGAATTATTCGATCCAAAATTTTTATCGTAGTCTACGGATAAAACATTTCAGATTTCCACGTGATCCTATAAACTGGTCGAAGTGGACAGAAATCGTGAGAAAAACTCGAAGAAACGTATCATGGAAACCAAATAAAGGAACTAAGATTTGCTCTGAGCATTTTGAAAAAGAAGATACATACATAACAAAAGCAGGGCATCGCAAGATACGTAAAGATGCAGTGCTTGTAGATAATTTGTTCGTTTTGACTATTAAATCAAATAGACCATCGAATCCATTACCTACACGATATTTTATTTTAATACAAATTCCCTCTAATTCTAGTTATTTTTTGTTATTATAAAATAATTTATTATTTTTTAATATCTCAATTAATTACCGATTGGAGGTTTTGTATTGTAAATCCAATGTTTTATTTCATATTTGATCATATTAAAGATTTATGCATATTTCTTTTTCTCTCAAATCCCAATTATTAATATATTTACAAAAACCTGCGACAAAACAAGTTCTCTCAAGTTTGTATGATGTTGGCTTGTGACACCAGAATAATGAAATATTGAGGCAAGTAGGCATGGAAAACATCTAAAAAACATCCAACGTCAAAGCGGGCCTATTGACTTAATTTTACTTTGTACGTGGTAAATACAGTAACTAAAAAATAAAAATTTAACTATCACAATGTAACGCAAATAATAACATTAAAAATTTTAATGATTAAAAGGTAAAAAAAAAATCGTCTCATACATGCTAGTCGATTATTCAAGCTTCTTATATTTCCTTCTTTCAAAATATCATTCACATGGTCATGCCGTCCCTTTCTGGGGCGGCCCCTGCTATTCACTCCATCTCTTACACCCATGTATATTTTTTTGGTCAGTCGTTCATCATTCATTCATTCAATATGCATGGATATAAAGGAAGCCAGGAATGTGTGCAAAAATAGAGGAGTGTGGCGCTCGGTTCTCTCTGCTTACCCCGTAAGGGATATGGCGTGATGGTATGTATGTAAAAAATATATATTTATTACTAACTCAAATGATGACATTAAAATTATTAACACCATTTTTATAGGGAATTTTTTTAACTGTTTGCAACATTATTTACACACACAGTCATACTGAGTGGTAATATATGTACAAGGCTTACCGACAGTATTACACATACATAGACAAGAGCCGGCTTCTCTTATACAGCGAGAGTTTGTATGGGAATGAGAATTCTAGTATATTATAATTCTATGATTAAGACATTATTGGATTACTTCCTTCTTATTAATCTATATTATACTCAGGAAGTGAGTATATCACAGTGGCGCAGTCGGTTAAAAAAGATCTACACTCAGAGAAAAAAGGAATTTGGAATTTACGTGTATTAAAACTCAGCAAAAAAACAACACCGATTACTTGAAATGATTTTTTTTTATGTAACTGGATTGGATGGGACTGTTGGAAAGGAGAAGAAGAAGAAAGAAGAATAACAAGGATATTCGGAAGTCTTCGGCAGAGTGAGTCATCGGCAATCCAGGAAAATCGTCAGAGTGTGAGACCAGGCAAGGTCATCGGAAATCCAGGAAGGAGCATCATCAGGAAGAAGAGGACAAGAAGGAGGAAAGAAAGGGAACAAGGACGTCGATAAGGAGCCGCCTATCAAGGACGTCGGAAAGGGAGCCGCGCAGTAACAGAATCAACCAGGGAACATAGAGGCAAAGGACTAGGGTTTATTGAGGGTCATCTACGATCATCGGAGTCGAGCCATCTTCGTGGTCAGGACCTTAAGTTAAGTATTTATTACCTGTAATAAAATACTTAGCTAGTGCTCAAAATGGAGGGTTTTTTGAGAGGTTTGAGTCCTTTCTGCCACAAGTCGGGAAATTGGCCCATCTTCAAAGAAAGATTGGATCAGATTCTCATACTCAGTGATGAGAAATTGTCAGAAGACAAGAAGAGAGCTATTCTCTTGAGTAGTCTTACGGAAGATACCTTTGTATTCCTAAGTGAACTATGTTTTCCAAGAAAAATGTCAGTTATACAATATGAAGAATTATGTAAAATGATAGAAAAATGTTGCAAAGGTAGTGATAATGTATACGAATATAGAGAATTTTTTTTTAATTGTAAACAGGCAAGTGATGAATCAGTTAGAGAATTTATGGCAAGATTAAAAAGTTTGGCAATTAAATGTTCATTCAACAGTAGATTAGATGAAAATTTGAAGGATATTTTTACTATAGGAATATATAATACAGAAATTAAAAATAAATTATTTTTGAGTGCTGCGGGAAATAATTTAAATGATTGTGTGGAGTTGGCGTATACATACGAACACATTATTCAAAAAAAAAAATTAGATAGTTATAACAAAATAGATTTGCATAGCAACGATAATATTTTGTGTAGTATTGAACGGCCCAATCAGATATCGAGGTACATTTCAAACTCTCCACCACCGACGCGCGTGCGTACTACAGACATCAAAACGACTGACACTAAAATTTTGATGAAGTGTTTCAATTGCAACAAAAGAGGTCATATAAAGAAAGATAGTTTTCAAAAAAATGTTTTATGTTTTAAATGTAATAAGCGCGGACATTATGCTAACAAATGTGAAGTAATTAACACAATCATGAACATTAGTTATAAGGATTGTGATCCATTTTATCTACAGGTTAGTGTAAATGGAATTGTATTACAGATGATTTTAGATACCGGATCGGGAGTTAACGTAATGCCTTTACACTTATACAAAAGATATTTTAATGAGATTAAGTTAAATAAATGTGAAATAAAGTTGTCCGGTTATGATAGTACATCACTCGAAGTAATGGGTATTTATAGGTTTACAGTTGAGTACAATAATATTATCGCAGAACAAGATTTTATTATTGTGAATAACGGTTCGTCATTCATATTAGGAAGAAATTTTATTAATACATTTAAAATTGGGTTTACAAATATTAATGTGTTAGCATCAACATCAATTCAGTCGCCGTGTATCATGATTAATCATAATTCTTTTTTAGATAAAATGAAAACAAAGTATAAGAATGTATTTTTAAATAAAACTGGTAGTTTTAAGAATTATGAAGTGAATATTGAAGTTTTGCCGAATTTTCAACCCAAATATTGCAAACCGAGGCCGATTCCTTTTAGTTTAAAAGACAAGGTGGAAGAAGAGATCAATAGATTGTTAAATGAAAACATAATCGAAAAAATGGATATTAATGAAATGGCAAGCCCAATTGTTATAGTAAAGAAAAAAAATGGAAGTATTAGAATATGCGCAGATTTTAAAAATACATTAAATCCTATGTTATGTCGTTTAAAATATCCATTACCAAGAATAGAGGATTTAATGGCTAAATTGAAAGGCGCAAAATATTTTGCAAAGTTAGATTTAAAAAATGCATTTGGGCAATTAAGATTAAATAAAAGGTCTAGGAAATTATGTGTTATCTCTACTCATTTAGGTTTATTTGCATACAAAGTTTTACCATTTGGATTGACTACATCGCCAGCAATTTTTAGTAATGTACTTAATTCAGTGGTGAGCGATTTACAAGTTGCATGCTTCCTAGACGACATTTTAGTATTTTCAGATACGCTAGAAGGGTTAGAGAAAGAAACTGAAAGAACTTTAAAACGATTAAATGATTGCGGTTTAACAGTAAATATCGATAAATGTGAATTTAATAAAAAAGAAGTTGAATATTTGGGATTTAAAATTTCTTATAGGGGTGTACAACCATTGCCCGATAAAGTTGAAGCTATTATAAATATGGAAGTACCTAAAAATGTAACGGAGTTACGTAGTTTTTTAGGAGGTATAAATTATTATAGGATTTTTATTAAAAATTTAGCGAGTATTTTAGAACCTTTGTATAACTTGTTAAAAAAAGAGACTGAGTATAATTGGGATAATAAATGTCAAATAGCTTTTGAAAAGGTTAAAGAAATATTAACGTCAAATAAAATTTTGGTACATTATGATCAGAATATACCTATTAAACTTATAACAGATGCAAGTAATGTAGGAATGTCAGCGATAATTTGCCATGTTTACGAGAATAGTATTGAAAGACCAATAGCTTATGCCAGTAAGACTTTTACATCGACGGAATTAAAATACTCAATATTAGATAAAGAGGCTAGTGCAATTATCTTTGGCTTAAAAAAATTCTATCAATATTTGTATGGAAGAAAATTTATCTTAGCATGTGATAACAAACCTTTGGTGCATATTTTAGGAGAAAATAAAAATATTCCGATATTGACAGCTAGTAGATTACAAAGATATGCATTAATTTTACAAAATTATGATTATACGATTGAATATATTAATACGAAGGACAATAAGGCAGATTTCTTGTCTAGACTACCAATGAAATTGTCAAAAAAGGAAAATAACGAAAGTTTTGATTTTTTTACTAATGAGATTAATGTAGAAGAGGTAGAGATTGAATTTTTAAATAGTATTTCATCTAATGCGAAACTTGATAGAGAGTTAATTAGAGAAAATTCAAATAGTGATAAGTTATTTATGGAGATAAAAGAATATCTAAGTAAGGGATGGCCCGAGAAGAGGAAAATTTCAGGAGATATTTTAAAATATTGGCAAATTAGAGATAAATTATCAGAATTTAATGACTGTTTATTCTTTGATAGTAGATTGATAATACCACCAATTCTTAAAAAAAAATATTAGAGTATATACATCAATCTCATATGGGAATCGTCAAATCAAAAAATTTAGCGAGAAATTATTTTTATTGGTTGGGAATGAATGCAGATATACATAGAACGTACAATTAAAGAATGTAAGCAATGCCAAGAAAATTTAAGTTCACCATGCAGGGTCGAATTAGAAAGTTGGCCAGTAGAAGAACATGTATGGAATAGGATACATTTAGATTTTTTTGGTCCCTTAGCGAATAAATATTTTTTAATAATAGTAGATTCGACATCAAAATGGATAGATGCTATTGAAGTAAGTAATATAAATACATATGTATTGCACAATTAGAGTATTAAAAAGAGTATTTTCATTTCTAGGCATACCTAATTATATAGTATCAGACAACGGGTTAGCATTTACATCGAAAGAATTTAAAGAATTTTGTGAAAAGTTGAATATAAAACACATTACGTCAGCAGTTAACCATCCAGCTTCGAATGGTTTAGCGGAAAATGCGGTGATAACAGTCAAAAATTTTCTTAAGAAGATGATAATTAACAATAGGTTGATGGAAAATTATGAAGAGAGATTATTAAAGTTTTTAGTAGATTTTAGGAACACACCTTCAATTACGACAGGTGTTGAACCTAGCGTACTAATGATCGGTAGAAGAATTAGGTCAATTTTTGATACATTGATACCAGACGATAATAAATCTTTTGTTAAGATTAACAGAGAGATACAGGAGAGGATGAAATGGAAACAGAACAGACAAAAATTTTATTATGGAGGGAAGAAAATGGGAAAATATTTTAAGATTGGTTCTAAGGTTATGACAAAAGACTTCAGAGATTCGAAAAATAAATGGGTACCAGCTACAGTTATTAAAGTATTGGGAAATCGGAATTTTATAGTGGAAACTATTGGAAAATTAAAATGGAAAAGACATATGGATCACTTAGTAGGAAGAAGGGTACACTGGGAAGATGAAAATAACGAATCTGAGACTATGAATGAATTGGGTCCACTTTATGAAGTGGACAATAAGACAATGGCTAATGAGGATTCCTCTCTTTCAGAAAACACTCCGTGGAGAGACAGGTTGAGACCGCGAGGAGGGGGATTTCGATATCCTAGATGACACACACACACACATCAAATAAAAAAAAAATAAGGGAAAATTGTTAATTGAAATATGTTATTATTGTTAATTGAAATATGTTATTAGTATATTATGTATTGTAATATGTAGAATAGGTATTTTTGGGTTAATTTGGGGAGTGTAGTATAGAGGTGTGTGAGTGGGATGGATAGAAGTGCGAAAGAGATGAATGTATGTTGGTTGCTATGCAGATGGTTATGCGAGGCTTTCTGTTACTGGCTGTCAGAAGGAACATTTGAGATAATAAAGGAGATAATTATATTAAGACATTATTGGATTACTTCCTTCTTATTAATCTATATTATACTCAGGAAGTGAGTATATCACAGTTTGTATTGTGATACAAAGACCATCCGTTCAAACCTGAGTAATTTTATACAGCAAAGCCTTGTTTGACATCTTTATGTTGTACTTCAGATGAAAATACGGTAAAATATATAAGCCACATGTGAACTGCGGACAGAAAGAATGACAAAAGAAAGTTGTGAATTATCTTGGATTAATTCATTAAATCTATATTTATCTGTTTTTTGTATCCATTTGTCATTATTTTTGTCTTATTCGCGTTTTGTCTTAATATAGATACTCAGAGAATTGACTTCGTAGATGAATACATTTACCTCGGGAAACTAATATCTTTCAAAAACACTAGAAACGAAGAAGAAATAAATAGAAGAGTGAATATAGCATGGAAAAAGTTTTGGACGCAGAAAGAAATACTAAAAGGAGACTTCAATTCCGAAATGAAAAAAATAATAATGGAGACCTGTATTAATCCCAATTTGTTATATGCATGCCAAACTTGGACTTTTACAAACAAGACAAAAACAGCAATCAGATCATGTCAAAGAGCAATGGAAAGAAGCATGTTAAAATTGCGGAAAATACATAAGATTAATAGTGAAACTATTAGAAAAAGACAAAATTAACAGATGCGCTAAAACAAGCTTTAAAATTAAAGTGGCAATGGGCTGGACACTTATCGCGTTTCACAGATGATAGATGGACTTTACAAACCACGATATGGACGGGACCCAAAGGAAAAAGGAATGTTGGCAGGCCGTACAAAAGGTGGATCAATGATATAATAACAACGGGGGGAATGGACTGGAAAGAAAAGGGCAAAGATAGAACTATATGGAAACTATTGGAGGAGGCCTTTACCCAAGAGGGATCCATTTCATGAAAAACATACATAATATATACATAAAAAAAAAGAAAGTAGAAATAAGTTTAAATATTATACATTAATTTAACTAACTACTAATTAAATAAAATACTTATATATTATGCTAACAAAAAAATATTGTAAATGAAATGGAATAATAAAAGGCTTAATTATTATTTATTATTATTATTATTAATTCATTAAATACAAACAATTAATTAAAATCACTCACCAATCTCCACTTAATATCCAACATCTTTTGTCTCTTAATAATTCACGTGTACTGTCCGTTATTTCAAAATTCCTTTCATTGAATGACATAAATTTATAAAAAAATTAACTTTTCTCCTCTGACATGAAATAATTGGCACATAGCACTCTTTACAGGGTGAATTGCCTTAAACAAAAAAAAAATCACTAAATAAAACTTTGGCAAGGACTCTAGTGATGTACGTATCAGATGATTGGGCAATAAGAAAAATCGAAGAACGGATCCTAGACGTCTTTGAGATAAAGGACCTGAGACGCATATACGGTCCAATACATGTCTGTGATGGATGATGAACAACCAAGTACCGTTTCTTCGATGTCACCAACATCACTAAATACATCAAGATCAGAAGATTGCGATTGCTGGGTCACGTTGAAGAATGGATGCGCAACAGCCACCTAAAAGAATACTCCAATTGAGATCGATAGGGAAAAAAACTCTAGAAAGAGACAAATAGCTGGACCTTTTTGACCACGTAGAGAACACCATATATGAGAATTCGGGTTTGTTATACTCTTCTGAAGAAGTGCATAACGTAGCGTCGGGAAGGGTTTGCAATCTTAAAAAGTTCCGGGTTGTAAGAAGACAGAATTCGGAAGACAGATTATTTATTTATTTATTTTATTTCTTTATCTTCTTTTTATCCATACCTATTTCTAACCATTATGTGGGGTCGGCCCTACTCATCCTATGTCGCCAAGTTTTTCGCTCCTGTACGTCTCCTTAGCGCAAGTCTACCTCTCGCAACTTTCTTCTGATGGTGGAGTGCCACGTAGTCATAAGTCTACATGCTCTTCTAGCCTGCACTTGGATTTCCATCGCTCTGCATAGCATACTGACCTCTAGTTTGACTATGTTTATTTGTTTTCATCTTACTAACGACATGTTCCATTCATATATTCTTGTCTAATATCCTCGTTTCTCATTTCAACAGCTTTAATTATTCTACATTAATGCGTCTTCTGCCATGTCCCTGCCTCTAATAGGCTATTGCTCAGCTATACACCCGTGGAGACCCACATTGCAGCTGGTTTTCAGCAATGCCTTGGACGATCACAAAATATACCTATAGATTATAATACAAAAAGAAAATTAAATATTATTATATACGAAAACATCTTAACAGGAAAAAAAAGAAAAGATTTAAAAAAAACAAAAAAAAGACGGAATATTTTTTTTTCAGTTCTATTGTTTTTATTTGATTGTCGACGTGTATCGAGCAAGGCACATCATTATTTTGTTTCAGTCGCTTAGAAATAAAAAAGTGTAATATAAAACGATTATTAAAATATATGTATTTGGGTTCAAGAAATTTCAAGATCATTCCGCAATCTTCTTTGTTGGCCCAAGATACGCCAGCGGCGCAATATGCAGATTCAAACCTGCCACAGTACCTCAAAAATAAATACACTTTTTTATACAATCATAGACTTCCATTTCGATCTGCTGATTGTACAACACTATCCATCACAATCCATAACACAGATTTTCTCAGCTCGTCGTTTTAAGTACGATCAGCAAGACTATGGAATAGTCTAAGTCCGGATATTGCGTCGTCTAACTTTCAATCCTTTTTTTGCTATGAATGAAAATACAGTTTCTTTTTTTTTCCGCATTCATTCTTTTGTTGATGTTCATATATAATTTTGTTATCGTTTACTTACTTACTTTACGATTCCGAGTACTTCACCACTAGGCCTTCCCACTCCAGAATACAGAAACCGCAACGGCATTGTCATTAACCATCTTCAAGTCCTCTGCGTCGCATCTCACTGGCATATCTCGACAGATGAGGAGGTGTCCGTCAGTTTCCATCTCGCCGCAATTGCAGGAAACATCCTCTTCCACCCATATACCCCACCTTCGCATGTTCTCTTTTCATCTGGTGACACCGACGCGTAATTGATTAAGTGTCTTTCATGATGTCAGGTAGAGTAGTTGGTGTCCCGGTCCCAAACTTTCCGACAGGTCGACCTGATCACCGTATTGTGCTCGCCAAAGATCTTTCCTTGCCCTATCTGGTGGTAGTTTTAGGGGGGATGAAATTCTAAGAAAGCTTTTTCTTGATTTTAGTCTTGCTACCGGTGGTTTGTGACCAAACAAAGGATGTCTCGGGTCCGTTTCCTTGTTTATATCCTGTTATACTATGTAATCTGGTTAGTTAGAAGAAATTGCCTTATAGAAATAAGCCCGCCATTGTGCATTATTTTTTTTTTTTATTATTGAAACCAAACAAAATATAACAATATAGTTACAAACAATAAAAATATTACAAAAAAGTACAATTTAAATAAGTTATATGAAACATTTTTTTATAGGATTATTTGTATATATTTATACAAAAGACAATAAAAGAAATAAATATATAATATTGATAATAATAATAAGCGTTCTGTATTAAAATAATATAACGTTTCATTACGTCAGTCAGTGGTATTATTCCAAAATCGTTTAACTGTAATTAATGCAAAATGCTTTCTTAACGTATCGAAAATACAACAGGCAACAATAACATCTCACATAGTTCAGCAATGAGGTTCACCACCCATTCTGAATGTAGTGCCTTTTTTGGTGAAACGAGACTGGTGTGTGGGTATACATAGATGTGTTGTTCTCCCTTTTATAAGGCAATGCACATCCGCACACCTTTCTATGGTTACCCCACATTGTGGGATATGCCGTGATGGTATGAACGTATTATTTATCTTGAATTTTACATACCGATTTTTTATGTGAAAATACAAAGGAAAAAAATGTCTTTATATGCTTATTATATGTAATAATATTTTGAGAATAAGTATTCTGAGGATTGAGAAATCAACTTATCAATTTAAAGCTGAAACAAAGATTGGTCAAGTGTTATGTGTGGTCAGTTCTGCTTTATGGGGTGGAGGCAAACTTTCAAAGTTAATATTATAAACCGCCTTGAAGCATTTGAAATGTGGATCCACCGCAGAATGCTTAGAATATCGTGGACTGACATGGTCAGTAACACAACAGAGAATTATTCACCAATGTTAAGCTCCGTAAAGTGTCGTACATCGGCCATATTCTGAGAGGTGAAAAGTATACCATCCTTCAGCTCGTCATGAAGGGGAAGATTGAGGGTCGTAGAGGAGTCGGAATAAGGCAGCTTTTCTGGCTGCGAAACATCTGCGAATATACCGGTATAAGAACTGTGGAGGAGTTGTTTCGCACTGCACAGGACATGGTGGCTTTCTTTATGGTGGTCGTCAACGTCGGGGAGACCTGATATGACACAAGAAGAAGGATTGAGAATAATGTAAGATGAAAAAATATATCATTATTTGACCAAAGTAAGTACATCAAGATGGTTTGAACATATGGGTAGATTGAATGAGGAATGCCTGACGAAGAAAATATACATTGCGGACAGAAATGAAATGAGAGGGCGGGGCCGCCCAAGAACGGGATGGCACGACCATGTGAATGATATGAGACGATACATGAATGTAGAGAAGGTGATCGATGCGTGCCGGGATAGAAAAATGTGGCATACGGTTCATTCTGCCTACCTCACAAGGGACATGGGTTGAAGTTATGTATGTATGTATGTTGAATATTTTTATGCCGATAAGCACCGATGTATTTATAATTTTGTATGATAAAGCACAAATCAATATATGTACAGTATATTTATTCAACCAGTAATTAATCAAACCTTGACAAAGTTAATCGTAGGATAAGATTTAGTTACCTACCTTTGTATGTATGTATGTTTCCATTCTCTACCTAGTCTTATTTTAATAGAGACTTAATCTTTACCTTGATGAATTCGCACTAAAACGCTTTATTACGCTCAC
Source organism: Molanna angustata (assembly GCA_963576475.1). Taxonomy (NCBI): domain Eukaryota; kingdom Metazoa; phylum Arthropoda; class Insecta; order Trichoptera; family Molannidae; genus Molanna; species Molanna angustata. Next base: position 45,259,736 of record OY754966.1, read on the forward strand.
ATTGTTTCCAGTAAATATATCGATTAATAAATTGATTACCCCATTAATTAAAGTAATGTCTGACGTAGCTAAACCAAAGTAAAATCAAAACTGTCTATGTAGATTCACATAAGTACATAGGTAATATGTACATATGTATAGTCTTTCATGTAGAGTCATACAGAGTTGAGGAGAAAATTATTTGAAAATATTTCTCACACAACACTTGCTTCAATGGACAGGAAACCTTATTTGGAAGAAATACATTTACAGGATGCAAGGAATTGTGTATTATTATTTTCACATGAAGGATTTTTCTGGACGGGCACAATTCCTGGGAATAACAAGTTTATCAACCTAACACAATAACAGCAGAATAAAATGTTAATGAACGAACGAATGAACGAATGAACGAATGAACGAATGAACGAATGAACGAATGAACGAATGAACGAATGAACGAATGAACGAATGAATGAATGAATGAATGAACGAATGAACGAATGAATGAATGAATGAATGAACGAATGAACGAATGAATGAATGAATGAATAGTATATTTCCAACATTATAAATTATTTACAACGGAACAAAAATACAATTTAATTTTTAGTTTATACCTAATTACAATTTTACAATTATTTTTTTTCCACAGTTTTGGAAATTTTACTGCTGTATTTAAATATTTGGTGGCAATCAATATATATGTATAACGTATTTGAATAATTGGTGGCAATCAATATAACGTATATGAATATTTGGTGGCAATCAGTACAACGCATTTGAATATTTGGTGGCAATCAATATAACGTGTTTGAATATTTGGTGGCAATCAATATATATAACGTATTTGAATATTTGGTGGCAATCAATATAACGTATTTGAATATTTGGTGGCAATCAATATAACGTATTTGAATATTTTCGCAATCTTTCGGAATGAAAATTGAAACAGTAAAAAAGACTAATAACAAAAATGACGTGTTGGCATGTATTTAAAAGGGATTTGAATTTCGGATATCAAATACTTTAACTGCTATATAAATGAGTCATTAATATCACATTTCTATTAAAACATTGAATACGTTTAGGATCCACCTACCTTTATATACCAATCCCCAGGCCTATAGTCGTAGCTTACATGACATGTCAGCTCTTAATATTCCATACTTTATTTATTTATTTTTTTTTGGCAAGGAACCAAAACGGAATTATAGTAAAAAGAAAGAATTAAATAATGAAGTACTTAATGAAATAAGTGAGGAGAAGAGGTGGATTATAAGAGAAATTTATGAAAGTACCTCATACTAATTAAAAACGAGTGAGATGTTGCGAACGCTATACTCCAAGTCATTCCACCAAGTCATTTTGTTTGGAAAATTTTCAAGTAATGAGATTGTATAATTATTTTTTATTTAAATATTTTATTTTGAAGACTTGATAATTCTTCAATGCCATTTTATTAAAGCGTTGTGGCTTGTCAGTAATTTGATAATAAAAAAACAAATTTCAAGTTTGACAGTTAAATTTTTGAAATATTTGACAGTTGAATAAATAGAAAAGCACGGATCAGATATCCTTCAAAATCTAATGGGGTGTAAGCGAGTATTAGATATACAAATTTTGAAAAATTGAAAAGAATCAGGTGAGTTACTTAGTATATTATCGATAAAGTAGAATAGACACTCCTTACATAGTACATACTTACTTTTCGTGTCCGGAACACCATCAAATTAGAAAAGCGGCATCCAGTGCTCGGCCACCCGGATGCCGCTTTCCTTCGCTGTCACAGTATCGTCATGTGTACACAGTGGCACACTCACAAGTATCTTCCTCTTTGTAGCCCCATTTTTTGAGGTTACTGTAGCAGCGTGTGACGCTTGTTCTTAGTCTGTTGAGTGCCCTCCATGTTGCATATGGTTAGTTGTGTCCCATTGGCATCTCCTCGACTGGAGGTAAGTGTGTGGGACTGGCACCCTCTGCACGCCACAATGACAGCCGTCGGGCCCCGGGTGGTTCGACGACAGGACAAGTCGACTCCAGGAAACTCGTCCTTGAATTAAGTCTACACTGACGGGTCTGAGATCCATGCATAGTACTTAGTACACAGCAAATAGATACATTGTGATGAAACATTCAAAATACAATCTCCTTAACAAATAACCTTAAAAATAGCGAATTCAAAACTCCCCAATACTTGAGTAGTGATAAGTAAAAAATAATATTAATATTATATGAAACGTGTGCCTTTGTGAGTTTTTGTAGGTAAATTAAATGAATAAATAAATAATAAAATTATGCATGATGTTGTTAAAGCTTAATATGATCAACAGTTGGCTTTGTTTGGCGACATAATATTTATGTGTATACTTTTGTGTTAATATAATTCTTGGTTCCCCACGGTTTATTATATCAGACAGTCATATTCAATTTCGCACTCATTTGCATAGCACAACCACACCAAGTAGGTACATATTATATGTATATATGCAATGGAGACAAGAGTAATACTTGGCTAACAACTGCATCTTATTTGCATTTTATTATTATAACACATACTGTGTATGCATTGCTAACTATGTGGATGCTCGCGAATTAACTCTAAAACTACCCCTGCCAGCTCATCCTACTAACTGGTGCATTCATTATGGTTCCTTTTTGAAAAAAAAAAATAATCAACGCTGACATCAAAGGAGTATGAAAAAAAAAGAAATTGAAATGATGTATTTTCCATTTAAAAGTTATAATAAAAAGACGACATACTGGACAAGTACATACAGATACCTAAAACAAACCCAACTATTGGAAAGAGGGATTTTCAATTCCTTGGAGTCAAACCTTACAGTTTGATTCCATTGGAGTTAAAAAAAGAGCTAAAAACAAAAGCTCATTTAAAAAAGGAATTAATAATGTGTAGGTGTGCTCCTGAATATTAAACTGCAATTTGTATATCCTCAACAATTCCCGAAGATTCGAAGATTGAAGATTGAAGAATAATCGAAGATTGACGAACAGCCCAATGCTGTCCGTAGACATCGAAAGGTTTAATTTAATAATAATTGACTACGCGAGTCACGAAATGTTCAAAAATAAAAGCGTAACGATGTATGAAAACGCATGCTTGGCGTTGTAGCGCAACAATCACTTGCGCCACATCGCTACGCTGACGTCATCATGTACTGCGCTACACGCGAGCTATTCATCGTTCAAGATCCGCGATCTTAATTTAATAACTAAAAATAAGTACTTTATATATTTCCGTTAAGTAACCAATTACCATTGTATATTGAAGCAAAAGTGTATATTAAACGAGTAAGTTATATTCTTGTTACATCTTTTAATCTCTGTCCATCAATAATTACCTGAGTTTTATTCTGTATTTAATTATCTATTGTATACGGTGTTACATTTGCTTGATCGATCTATCTGTGTGCCTGGCTGTCGGGAGACTCCGACAGACGGTATCCGGGTTCGATTCCAGCATCTGTGATACCGTTTAGTTGTATGTAACAAAAGGCGGACACACAGGTTTTATACCTACACGTCCAGCAGACCGGTATTACCACCTTCTGCCTGTCGCGGCTCCCGCCGACAGGTTTGCATCACCGTGTCCAACTGGTGTGCAAACACTTTCAACCTAAGTGGTAACTTTGACCATATACAATTAAACTGGTGAGTCCAATACAACTAAAGCGTCATCGCCGTCATGGCGCGAATCGCTTCATCGCATGAAAAAAATATAGCTTTGCTAGATTAGTTTGGCAGTGACCAGCATCACAGGGTATCGTTTCGTTCAATGTCGAACGTTCGTCTCTGCATCAAAAATAAAATGTTAGAAATAAACAGCATATTTCATATAGCTTGTTATGCAAAAATAACCGTTTCAAACAACACTATTCCGTACATATCGATCGCGCAAATATTCATGCGTCGACCGTTTAACTGAATAGAGTTGCGTAAATCTTAGTTTACTTGTTTCGACCCTTTGACATCACAAACAGCTGAATTTGGGTTATATTTGAATCCCGACGAGGAAAAAAATCCAATGTTTACGTATATGCAACTATAAAAATATTGGAATTAATTTTTAGATATTTTTTTCAGTGTTCTATTCTGTGTTGAATTTGGATTTATACGTCGACTTACAGTATATCTTCAGTTTCCCAAGAGTGGCCACTAGGTCTTGTCAACTGTGGCGCTTCTTTGTTGTCCGAAAAGAAAAGTTTTAAAATTTAATTATTGCTTCGTCAAGAGTCTCGCTATAGAGGCGTCGTGTCATTTCTGAGCTGCGCCTCGGGCGCTCAAATCTCTCTTCCCGGATCTTGGCTTGTACCAAAATAAAGCTCGACAAAGGAAAGAATGTTGGTGACAGTAGGTAATTTACAGCTCAACACTACATATAGGTATGCTAAACATCAATCAAACCTATCTGATATATTTTTTTACTAACATTATGTACTATAGTTAGGTCGTAAGTCACATGTTTTGTATGTGTGTATATGATATCAGCGTGTTTTTTAAGTAAGTACCGCTTTGCCACACCGCGGCCGCAGTGCTGCAATCGGCGTTCTTTGCATGCGAACTGGGTACCTACATCTTTTGTCTACGCACTGACGCCATTACAGTCTGATTCTTCTTTGTTTACGTTGTGTACTGAGTATTTAAGATGCCTCCGATAATCGTGAGTCCCGCCGACTGTGAAGTACGGGTTGTTATAAGATTTCTTAGTGCTAAAGGCCTAAAAGCGATCGATATTCATCGTGAGATCTGTGCAGTTTACGGAGAAAACATTATAATTGATGGAATGGTAAGAAAGTGGGTGAGAGCATTTAAAGATGGCCACACAAATGTGCATGAAGAACAACGGAGTGGGCGTCCTTCGGTCGTTAATAAAATTTTGGTGCAGGAAGTGGACAATAAGGTGAGAGAAAACACGCAATATATTTTCGATGGGAAACTCTAGATCATCCTCCGTACAGCTCTGATCTGGCGCCCAGTAACTACCATCTGTTCCTGCACTTGAAAAAACACCTGGGCTGTCAGCATCTTCGAGACGATGACGAAGTCAAAACAGTTGTGATGCAGTGGTTAAAAAGTCAGGAGGCAGATTTCTATGAGTAGGGTCTTCAAAAACTGATACAACGTTATGACAAGTACCTCAATATTGATGGAAATTATGTTGAAAAGTAAATAAAGGTACAGGACAAAGGACATTGATTTATTTGCACGTCTTTTTTTAATTTCAAAACGGTACTTACTTAAAAAATACGCTGATATATTATTTAGATGTAAAAAATGAGTACAGTTTCTTACATACATTATAAACAAAAAGATAATAAGCAATGTTGGTTAAAAAACAAATTCACGTAGTGTGACTTCTAAAAAATAACAAAAAAATATTACAATATCCATACACAGAAAACAAAAGACGCACACAATATCTTAAAAGATTTTTTATGCATATCTAGGCGACGAAAATTCAATACCTGGGGGGCAAGTCTGGTTCAATCGGCGAAATCAAAACCACCGTGATTACCCATATCATGGATATAATTATTATATGGAGTTCTATGACATCTTTAGATGTCATACTATAATTATAATTATATAAATGATATGGGAACTCCATACTATAATTATATAAATGATATGGGTAATCACTGGGTTTTTGATTTCGCCGGTCGAACCAGACTTGCCCCCTGGTTTTTTGATTATATTATTTGATTTTATTATTTAAACTTAAATAAATTGATTTACAGAGGTGTCATTACCCGCATTCTTTCGCTCGGCGAGCTCTACTAACAATTACCACGGCAAACTCTCTTATAATATACAATACTGGTGTGAATGTGTGTAGGTTTATGAAGAGAGGAGCCTTTTCCCTTTGTTATTGCGTGTATAATAAAATAATTTTCCTATTTATAATATGCATGCCAGCAAACATATTAATTTCCGCATGCGTACTCGCTAGCGTTGATTCATGGGCGCATAACTTTAGCGGGGGGTGACGTTATCGTGTTAACTCGCTGGTACTAAATCAAAACAGAGAGATAAGATGCTCTGCTATGAATGTATGTGTGTGTGTTGGTTGCGAGATACGATGTTGTGGTCCAACCATACCCAGGACACAGTCAGTGATAATACAATTACCATAATATAAGTTGTACATTGTACACCTATCTCTTTACTCTGGCACAAACAAATACCTACCTATTAAGGTTGCAGATTTAAAACGAACGCTCAGGAGTAATATTATGATTCGTTCAAGAAAAACGATCTGAATCATTGACACCGATAAATGTCTTAGTTGCCTACGTTTGTTCCAATTGCTTTCTATAAATGTATCCTGTTTATTTTTTTATTTATTTAAAAGTTTTTGAGCACATGCCGCAATGGCGGGCTTACTGCCAAAGGACAATATCTTCCAACCGACCATATTCATTTGGTGAAGCAAATGGTTTTAATAAAATAGGATCGGTTGAGTTTCCGGCTTTCCAAACCAGTATGAGTCGAGCCCTTTTGACTATTGATTATGCCTCCTAACCTCAACTTAAGATCATGTCACATTGGGCAGTTGAACCTAGGACGCGGTAGAGTAGCCCCCGATGAACTGAAACAACTTGCTCTCAGCTTGAATTTGGATGTTTTCTTAATTCAGGAACCATATTCCTGGGGTGGACGCATGCTGGGTTTCGGTGCAGACGGGCGCGTGGCCTATTCAAGCACCTGCACTACTGCTTCTCCTCTCCTAACATGCATTTCCATTCTTAATCCAGCCCTAAGGTTTGTTAAATTAGACCGTCTCTCTACGAACGCTGCTACCGTTGTAGATATAATACTTTCTGGTGAATCTTATTATCTTGTGTCTACATAATGTCATTCAGTGAACTCGTGCCCCGTGGGACAAACAACATTCTTGTTTTTACCTGATGTGAGGACTAGACTTCGTCAATCTTGGGCCGTTCCAGATCACTGGACATGGCAGCTTTAATAGTTAACTTCATAGATTCCGCCTTGTAAGCCCCGACCAAACTTCGGAGCATATCCTCTGGGAATGTTCTCACCCAAATGTGTCCTACAACAGAACGGAGATCCTTGTTATGTCGTAGGACACATTTGGAGCTCATTGGGCATGCGGATTTAGTGGTCACGAAGAAGAACTTTACAGCCTTCAAATTATTTTGCCATGGTAATAGTTCCCTTCTATCTACTGAATAAAAAAAATCCAGTGTCCTTGGTCAACCCTATAATGCCCAGTTTTACAGTCACAAACTTGAAATAGGTACTCTCGCGACAATCCATATCTGTGAATATTATTTACACCGACGTTGATTGTTATATTAATTTTGCACTATTATACTGAGACCACGAGTCTAGAGGAGCTTCTAGAGCTACTCTTCGTGCCATGCATTCTTTGTCATTCTCACTAGCGTTCTATGAAGGGGCCGTTTTCCGCCCCCATATGCGGAGCGGGTGAAGGTGGGCGTAGCTATATGAATAAAATATATGAATAGATATGAAACAAAAACAATAAAAAACAAAAAATATTTTTATAATGAATCTATGTAGGTACGTACTTTAGAACTACAAATGCAATGGAAGATTTCAATAAACTATAAACATTACAATAATGGCAGTAAACTTTACAATTTAAATTTAACAAGCGTATTATACCTACTAAACGATACGTTAGATTGAACGAAATTCAGCATCACTAATTATTGGTACCTATCTAAACTATAGCACCCACATATTACAAACGTGGAATGGATAATCATTCATATCAGCCCCCCTAGACAACATGCCATTTAAGCTAAGCGTTATATCGCTAAGTGATAGTAAATGTATGGAATTGGTGGCTATGATATCACGTGACAGCCACCAATTTCATACATTTCTATCGCTTAGCGATATAACGCTTAGCTTTAATGACATGTTGTCTAGGGGGGCAGATCGTTTAATAATATTGCAGTTCAATATCAAATAGACTTTTAGTGGAGCCACTTGTAAAAATACAAGTCTTGGCTCATGAAAAATTAATTGTTTATTACTAGTTGCATGTAACACATGAGATCCAACTGTCGATGGCGATAGTATGCATAATCAAAGAATACGTACCACACTATAAAAAACACAAATTAATAAATATTTGAAGACGAAATGGAACATATATGCTGCGAGGCCTCTAGTTGGAGTTATTAGCATGCAAAAAGTCCACTACGCCATACAAAATTTTCCTTCGTACACGCATCTTGGCTTAATAATGTCGATTGATTCAGAGAATTGAATTCTCATGAACGAATCGACAGTTGGAATATATTCTGAAAATTTGGGCTCTGCAAATTGAGCGGATCAAATGTTATAAGGGGGGGGGAGGGACACACAGACACACACACACAAAACTCACATAAAATGTTCTAGTCCGAATTCTGAGTAAATCCATGTACGGGAACATATATGCTGCGAGGCCTCTAGTTGGTGTTATTAGCATGCAAAAAGTCCACTACGCCATACAAAATTTCCCTTCGTACACGCATCTTGGTTTAATATTGTCGATTCATACAGAGAATTGAATTCTCATGAACGAATCGACAGTTGGATTAATTATAATTTGTAGGTATATTTTAGTGAATTTTACACTTATCAAAATAGCCCAAATGACTCCCATAGCCGAAAATATGAGTGATGTGAGACTGAGCGAATAGTGCTGAGGGCTGCAACCTGGCACATGCGGATTAGGAGAGCCGATACCAAATAATGGGAATAAAAAGAGGTAAAAGAAGAAAAAGGGGAGTACACTTCAAAAATACAGGTGTCAAAATGTCATCCTACATACTTCATAAATGAGATTCATAACTTATTCTGTAAACCTTTAGTGTCTTTTGAGACGAGACTGCTGGGTGAGTTAAAACGCATTCGTTGTGCTTTATTTAAATGGTAATCCACACCCGCATACTTGTTGCTGGTTACCTCACATTGTGGGATAGATATGACGTGATGAATGACTAAACAATTTAAATTAATTTTGTTGTTGTACGAGGCGTTGTACTATGAAATGTAATCAAGAGTATATCTCTACGTAGATGAATGTAATATAATATATACCTGAAATTTGATAGGCACATCAGTGAAAGTATATAACCCTTATAACTTACATTTAAAATGGACCTTATCTGTATATTAGAAGTAATCACTGTAGTTAAAACCGTCGAGATACGGTCATTTTGTGTGGTGCGGCGATCATTACGTCGGCTAAATGACACGGTCCAAAAATCATATTTATTTGGAAATCTGCAAAAATTATAGCGAGGACCTTTCAATTTCTCCGTTCGTTTGAATGCTAATTCACTACGCGACACAAATGGATGATTCTGCTGGAAGGGCGGGAGGGTAGGGGGGGGGGGGGGGGGGGCGAAACTTCCAGTGGTGTGTGTGCTGGGTCAGTGAATCTAAACCTGTGAATCGCCACCGTTATACACTGTTCACCAGAAATCGATTTGTTTATATTTAAATTATATTTTAATTTACAACCAAGCAAATATGCAGTCATATAACAAATATTTTTATCATTAGCACATGAGCATAATGGCGGGCTTATTCAGCGCCCTTGAGGTGAGAAATTCACGAAAATGGCGCTATATAAATCATCCAAATTTTTATTATTTTATATTATTGCCAACTTATCTTCCAACCAACAATTTTGAATTTAGAGATGCATATTTTTTTATGATACGCACCAACAATTTATATACATATAAAAAAAACAATAAATAAACGGTGGAGCCAGGAGAGGGGGGAACAAGGATAGGATATTGAGACAAATTTAAGTGTTATGTGTAAGGAAATGATTCCTCTGATTTCTTTTGAAAGCGGAAAGTGTTAATGAAACTCGAAGTTGCGATGGGATGTGATTCCAAGGACGAGCTGCTTGTACGGAGAAAGATGTGGTTATAAAGAAAGTATTGTGTACTGGAAAGTGACAATTACGTATGTATCAAATGCGCAACAAAATACGGTGCTCGTTTGCATGCAACGTCTATGTAACGAGTATTTCTCAAGTAGAGACTTTTTTTGATATTGGATGTTGATGAAGGCTTTTGTATGACGAAGATATACATTAGCCTGTTAAATGGGATTTATTTTTTTTAATTTTTCAATAATGAATTATGTCCTTAAAACAAGTATATTCAAAAAGCGTCTGAAGTCACACTTTTTATCCACATAACAACAAACTCCCTTTTTTTCCCTTTGTCCCCATATCCTTTTCCCTCTCCTATCCCCCATCCAACAAACATAGTGTCTCTATATGGTGTATTATTATTTTTTATTTTGTTTTATTTTTGTTTATATATTTATTATGTATTTTTAATAACTTATTATTTTTTTATTTTGTATCCTCTTCTTAATTATTTATGTAACTGATTGAATTTACTATGGTGTTTGACTGGTAGAAATTTCGTGCGGGAAATAAGTCCGCCACGTTGTTTTATCACAATAAAAGATTATTATTATTATTTTAAATAAATTTGAATCGTACTCATGACGCTGGTACTGATATCAAATAACAAACAGAGATCAATAAATTGTCACAAAAAATAGGTGAAATCGAGGTTTCACCGAACGAAGTTTAAAAGCATCAAGTTTGTGACAGTTTGAGAACTCAGTGTCATAGCACAGCAAGTTTGACTGCACCATTTGCTGTCAGTTTTTTTTTATACTTTAAAATTAACGAAATTCATTGAAACGATTTTTTTTCGCTCCAGAACAAAATAAAATATTATAGGTGAGTTAACTCTGTAGCAATTTTATTTCACAAAAAACAGCGTTGTATAATTTAGCTGTTATAATTAACTAGCCACACACCGCCTCTGGGTGCTTCGCGGTCCAACCCAGAATTGAAATGTCAAATGCTTATGTTGTCAACAGTATGTGTGTGTGTGTGTGTGTGTGTGTGTGTGTGTGTGTGTGTGTGTGTGTGTGTGTGTGTGTGTGTGTGTGTGTATTTTTTTTTCAACAAAAATAAAATTCCCACATATAAAACGAACTGAAAGAGATTTCAGAGAATTGGGGGTGGATTTTTGTTTGTGTGACAAATGTGTAAGACATAATAATTTAGTTACACTTACAAACGTAGGTGGAGCTTTTTGACATCCAATTAATGTCAAAAAAGAAATCAAAGACTTATTATTGTCAGTGTTCTATTAATATGCAGTTCGTCACTCATTTATTATATTTAAATGATACACAGCCTTTAAATTGATACACAGAGTGCTTCAGTGATGATCATATATATGAATTTCATTTGAATTCTGATAATGGAACTCACGAGAAAAAAATATCCAAGATAATGAAGAAATTATAAAATATAAATGTTGGGAATCATGAAAAATCATGAAACTTCAATTTTGGAATGATTTGCTTATTTTCGTAAAGGTTAATTGTAGGAAATATAATATTACTACATACATACATAATGTCACGCTATGTCCCTTCTGGGGTATACAGAGAGAACCGACCAGCACATTTTTCTATCTTGATTTATATGAAGGATAATATTATTTTAACATTTTTCTATGAGCTGGGTAATCAAAAATACAACAGGCAACAATGAAATTTCCCCATTCTAAATTTACAGCTTTTTAAGGTGAGATGAGACTGGTGTGGGTGGATACTTAGTAGCAGAAAACATTTTTTTTTCAGTGTGTGCACTCCCGCACATTTGTCGCTGTTATTCCACATTGTGGTATATGCTGAGATGATATTAATAAATTTTAACAGTTTATTTGAACCGAAATTAATAAATCGATAGTGCAATCAAAAACGTTACTCTTTGTCTGCTTTCAAAACTTTATTTTCCGACGAGTTCCGTAGCAATAGGGATCGGGGAAGTACATAATATAATAAGTTGTACTATGTAGTATTTTATAGGTATATCTTTAAAGTACCACTGAGCGTTCGACGATTTTTCAATGATCCGAAAGTTCTCGACCTTTCGGTGAAAGGCTGTATTTAGTTCAAAACTGGATTTATTTTTCTAAATAGTCTCCCTTTAGTTCGGGTACACTTTGTCCAACGTTTTTCAAATGAATGGATTTAATCGGTAAATAACGATTCTTAAAAGTCTGCAAAACATAGCTATGTAAGTCTCCTCCGTTTGTCCAAACACAAATTCCAACTACGTACAAACCAGTTTGGATTTGGAAATGTACGGAGTTTAGAGGTAACGAATTCTAGTGAATAGGTTTGATATGTCTTGGTGCACAATCTTGATATTTCTGTTTAAAATTTAGGGTTGGATTTTAACGCTGGAATCCAGCTGAGCATTTTTTATAAAATAAAATGGTCGCATTTCAACAAAACTATTAAAAAAAGAAAATAAAACATTTTATTATTTGATAACATACATACATACATACCATCACGCCATATCCCTCACGGGGTAGGCAGAGAGAACCGAACGCCACATTTTTTCTATCTTGACACACATTCATCGCCTCATCAACATTCATACATCGTCTAATACACGTTCGTCTGTTGTTCATGCTTCTTACATTTCCATCTTTCAGAATATCGTTTACATGGTCGTGCTATCCTTTTCTTGGGCGCCCCCGACCTCTTATTCCATTCCTGTCAGCTTTGTATATTTTCTTCGTCAGGCGTTCTTCATTCATTCTCCCCAAGTGGCCAAACCATCTCAATGTGTTTACTTTCATTCTGTTAATTACATCTTTCTTCATCTTACATTCTATTTTTTGTATCCTTTATGGTTCATTTCGAACTCTGTCATTTGATAATATTTATAAAAAAGGCATTTGTCATCCAGTCTGTCAAAATTGAAACCTTAGAATAAAATAAAATACAGATAAGTGTTTTTAACAAAGTTAATATTGTAGTTAATTGATGTGAGGTGCCGGCTTAGAATAGTGCTTCCACTATTCTAATAAACGAAAATATAACAGGCAACAATGACATCTTACAAAGATCAGAATTAGGGTTTACTACTCACTTAAATTAGCCTTTTCCCGCATATTTGTCGCTGGTTAACCTACACAATTGTAGGATGTGCCGTGCTAATATGAATGAATGAATTATTGTAGTTTTGAGTAATTGACTCAGAATTCATCATTCATCACTTCAGTCCCTTTCGTCCCTTCAGTCCCTTTCGTCCCTTCAGTCCCTTTCGTCCCTTCAGTCCCTTCAGTTCCTTTCGTCCCTTCAGTCCCTTTCGTCCCTTCAGTCTCTTTCGTCCCTTCAGTCCCTTTCGTCCCTTCAGTCCCTTTCGTCCCTTCAGTCCCTTTCGTCCCTTCAGTCCCTTTCGTCCCTTCAGTCCCTTTCGTCCCTTCAGTCCCTTTCTTCCCTTCAGTACCTTTCGTCCCTTCAGTCCCTTTCGTCCCTTCAGTCCCTTTCGTCCCTTCAGTCCCATTCGTCCCTTCAGTCCCTTTCGTCCCTTCAGTCCCTTTCGTCCCTTCAGTCCCTTTCGTCCCTTCAGTCCCTTTCGTCCCTTCAGTCCCTTTCGTCCCTTCAGTCCCTTTCGTCCCTTCAGTCCCTTTCGTCCCTTCAGTCCCTTTCGTCCCTTCAGTCCCTTTCGTCCCTTCAGTCCCTTTCGTCCCTTCAGTCCCTTTCGTCCCTTCAGTCCCTTTCGTCCCTTCAGTCCCTTTCGTCCCTTCAGTCCCTTTCGTCCCTTCAGTCCCTTTCGTCCCTTTCGTCCCTTCAGTCCCTTTCGTCCGTTCAGTCCCTTTCGTCCCTTCAGTCCCTTTCGTCCGTTCAGTCCCTTTCGTCCGTTCAGTCCCTTTCGTCCCTTCAGTCCCTTTCGTCCCTTCAGTCCCTTTCGTCCCTTCAGTCCCTTTCGTCCCTTCAGTCCCTTTCGTCCCTTTCGTCCCTTCAGTCCCTTTCGTCCCTTCAGTCCCTTTCGTCCCTTCAGTCCCTTTCGTCCCTTCAGTCCCTTTCGTCCCTTCAGTCCCTTTCGTCTCATCAGTACCTTTCGTCCCATCAGTCTCTTTCGTCCCTGGCAAAGATTTCCTGCCACCGGATCGTTCATAGTAGGAAATAGTTTTTAATACATATATTTGTGAGATGCGAAATATAAATAATAATAACTCAGTTACAGGTACTCTTCTTAGTTCTCTTTCTAGATGTGCGCTAAACAAATCAGCAATGTTACATCGCAAACAGAAGGATTTCATAGAAACGCACGTACAATATTTATCGAAATTATATTAAATTCTTAAATTTTCACGTATAAAAAGGATGCGCACTGGTAACGCAACCGCTCCCAGGTGCCAGACATACCTAAATATATTCAATAAGAAAGAAAATATTAAAAAAAAAAGCCATACATAAATGATTCAACGGTTTTTTTCTTAATGATACGAATAGAAATAAAGATGGAAAACAAATTGAAAAAAATAGGTAAGCTGACAGCACGCGCCCCTTAAGGTGATTATATATAACGTGATATTTTGACGGTGAAAATGTATATGTGCGGTTTATTATAAGCTTATATATATTTCACTTATTTTCATCTTGACTTATGACAACAATTTCAGTGAAAAATAATGTTACGTCTACTCTTGTATTTTAATTTATCGCTCTATGTTGTCACACGTTTTGTCTCTGGGGGCATTAAGCGAGGAAAGCCAAACAGTATATACCTATTATGTATATTATAAATTTACAGTATGAAAATACCAACATTATAAAAACTACATAGCTTTATACTATATGTATATCTATCTACATTAACTGGTTGCATGTAACACATGAGATCCAACTGTCGATAACGATAGTATGTATAGTTGAAGAATAAGTACCAAACTATAAACCCATAAATACAAATTATTTAATATTTTAAGATATTTGGTTTTCTATACAACACATGTACATAGGTATGTATGTCAAGATAGGATAGTATGGAGGTCAGTCCTTTGATCCTACCCAGAATATGAAAACAGCACGATGGTTAGTATGTACATATGTTTGGAGATTAGTATCAAAAAATTGAGACTTCTTAGATATTGTATGTAGGCGACTGCCACTCAAATTGTATGAAGCAATGTCGTCACTAAATTCAATTTTTATAAAAATTCTTAAAAAAAAATTGAGATGTGCTAATACAATATTAATATTTTTTATAGAAAATTAAATTATCTAGTTGGGATGTTTCGGCTTTTTAAGATATTTTTAAAATATTTGGAAATATAGGCAGTTAAACAGATGTCTCGGTGGCAGAGCGGTTAGCGCGCTGGGCTAGTAATCCTGTGGTCGCGAGTTCGAATCCTGCCTCGACCGATTTCGTTCACCTAAGCACAAGCATTTATTTGCTTATTTTAGGGAACGTAGGAAGATGTATATGTACTTGTTTAACAAGGACATATTCATTTTTTTTTTAAAAAAAAACTCATAAATTAATCATAAAAAAAATGCTTGAGTAACCCTGGAAATTATTTTAAAAAACCGATTTGAGATTTTGTATTTTTCTATGTTTTTACCGATTTTCAGCGTTCTAGCTTTTATGGTTTCTGAGATATAAGGAAAAATAAACCAAAATTTAAAACGTTGATAACCCCTGACTGAAAATAGGTATCAAAATTCTGAGTACAAAAGTTTTGTATGTTTATAACTGTTTATATATTCTGAAATTTTGGGCTCTGTAAATTGAGCGGCTCAAAAGTTATAAGGGACACACACACACACACAAAACTCACATAAAATGTTCTCCTCCGAATTCTGAGTAAATCCATGTATCAGAACATATATGCTGCGAGGCCTCTAGTTGGTGTTATTAGCATGCAAAAAGTCCACTACGCCATACAAAACGTTCCTTCGTACACGCATCTTGGCTTAATAATGTCGATTCATTCAGAGAATTGAATTCTCATGAACGAATCGACAGTTGGATTACAAAATCCAGAAGAATACAAAAATATTGGTAAGGTACCTACGACAATTTGAAAAACATGTAAATATGTAGGTATATAAAATGCTGATAAGTCTTGGTGTCGTGTAAAGATTTATGTTATTTATATTTTTCATTATTTGTATCCAAATATTTTTTGCTACTTCCACCTCCACCCGCTCTGCATATAGAGACTGTATACGGCCCCTTCGCATAACGCTAACTGAGCGACAAGAAAAAATGCATAGCTCAAAAAGTAGCTCAAGGAGCCCTCTAGACTAATAATCTCGGTACCATAGTGCAAAAACAACGATCTTGTGAATGGAAGATTCACACTCGTGGATTGCCATTGACTTCGGATCTTTTTAAATGAGAAACGTCTGGGGGGCAAGTCTGGTTCAATCGGCGAAATCAAAACCCTCGTGATTACCCATATCATACAATAATTATTATATGGAGTTTACAATATCTTTAGATGTCATAGAACTCCATATGATAATTATATCCATGATATGGGGTTTTGATTTCGCCCAACTTTTATTGACTTGCTTTATTGCAATACATAGTAAGTATATTTGAGAGGTTAAAATGCAAAAGGGACTATTTCTATTTTAGTTATGTACTTTACAGGAAGGGCAAAAAACTGTGGTTATTTAATGAAGCAGTATTATTAAGAAGATTTGGACTTACAATATAGATTATCCAAATACCTTATTGGTTTATAATTTTGAGTACAGTCAGATGTAGTTACTGAAATATTTTTATTTTTATTTTTAAATTTTCATGTATGTCAAAAATGACTATTTCAAGGATTTAGTCACATTCGACATAAAATTAATTCTTAAGGAATAAATTCATAAATTATTTTGGATCAAAAAACCATAAGTATAAAGAATATATTTATTAAAATAGTAATAATAGTGAACATAAGAATAAATCATCAAATGGAGATAATTTTGTAATAAATTTACTCAATTTTTAACATGGAAATAGTGCATTTTGCATAAAATGTGATTTTTCAATAAATAAAGTCTGTATTTTAAAACATTTAAGCCAAAAAAATAATAATACCAATGGCTTCCTTATCCTCAAATTAGTATAATCCCATATATAACTCAAAATCGTTATTTTTAGAGATAGTTTTTTTTTGCATTACAATCTCACATTTATGTTTCGCCGGATTAGAAGAAATCAATATATCTCCTAGGATTTGGTATTGACGAAGTCATACGAAGGAGGAGTTCGGTATTCTCCGTAATTAGATATGAATATATTATTATAATGAGATGTAACAGATAGATGGCTTTATGAAAACAAAAACACCTTTGTGCATATCATCGTACAAGCGATCATTGAACATTTTAAACGAAAACTAATAATGAATTGTTGTGGTGTACTGTAGATACATGTCGACACAACATGTTGAAATTTATGTTTGCAAAGCACCACGAGAGATATATAACTTTGTTATCTGAGGGATGAAGGTTGATGTAGACATCTACCTACTACACATAACTCAAAACGGTTGACCTAAATAATTTGGCGGGGACAAGCAGTTGATAAGGATGCTTTCGGAGTTGTAAATGGTTGCCTTAATAAAACAGTCTATATAATTATTAAACTTGCACGTATAGCATCAAAATAATGAGTATACACATGCATACCTACATAATGTACATAAAAAAATATTTTTAATTATTTTTTGTAAACTATATATTTGATATTATTTGTTGAAACTATGTAATCGGTTTCGGAAGTAATCGTTCCCTCTCTTTAAACTAATTGTCAACTGAAACAATTTTCTTGTTGAACTGTTAGTTTCGAAACCGGTTGCACCAGTTTCAACAAAAAATGCCATTAATATTTGTCATTTCTTTATTATACGTATAAATAATGGAAATAAATAATTTCATTTTTTTCCTTTTTATTTTCCTCTTCCCTTTATTTCCCGTCACAGGCAAACATGCAATATTTTTTTAATAACATCTTAATTTGTTCTAATAATGTTTTTATTTATTTTGATTATGCTCTTTTTTATTTAGCGTTGTAGTGTGTGTGCTTGTACATATATTATGATTGTAATCTGTGAACAAATGTAATTGTTCTGTTTTTTGTTTATTTTATATTTTATTCCTTCTGTATATATTATAATCCATCCTAATTATCCAGATCCTTCCCAAAGATATTTATTTATTTGTATCTACGGCCAGAAACCTTTTAGAAATACACAAAAAACAAAGCATTTACACAATATATCAAAAATATTACTAATAATAAAAAAAACAATAATTATATGAAGAACAAAAAATAAAAGTTGACAACAAAAAGGCGATAAAAAGAAATAGAAAAACATCGATATATGTATATAGTTAGTAAAAAAAATGATGAAAAATTGTCAATGTAAATAAATAACGAAACATTATATTATATTATGCATGACGGCGGTAGCGGTGAGCATTTGTTCTGGTATTGTCACAGTAAAAAAGCGTCGGTAACCGAGTAGATCGTATTGGCGCATGAAACAATATTAAACAAATAATATCAGGGATGTCATAAAATGAAATAATAATTTTATAGAGCAATGTCAAATCAAACACAACTCTCCTGTTGGATAGAGACAAAAGACCCGTAAAAATTAATAACTCTGTATAATTAATATTTTCAATTGGAATATGAAGACGGTAGTTTATATAGCGTAGAAATTTATTTTGGATACGTTCAAGTGAGTTGATATGGATATTATAGTGTGGACACCAAACAAATGAATTATATTCAACTTTACTTCTAACTAGAGAACAGTATAACAGTATAAGAATATTTGAAAAAGAGTTGCATGTACGTAAAACATAGCCAAGGGTTTTCATAGCCTTGTTTGTTATATTGTTTATATGACTTACAAATGACAATTTCTCGTCAAATAATATACCAAGATCATTGATTTCAGTGACTGATTTCAAAAAAATATCCTTGCTTTTTTTATTCTATTTTTTGTAACTGTCATTTTTCTGTACTTTCTGGGATTGGTATGTAATTAGTCACATTTCTGTAAATCGTTTGTGTGTGTATAAATGGTTATAGTTATTTCTTACACCTACAATAAATTATTTTCAACATTTTCTTAATTTTCGCGACGTTAGATATTGAAAGTGTCTCAATAATATAATCAATTCGAATGTTTGGATTTTGAGATGCTTTGTAATCAATCACGCGAAAACGGCTAAAAGATTTTGGGTTAAGTTTGGCATTGAAAATTTAATATTGCTTCTCGGGCACCTTACAGGTAGAATGTCAAATATTTATTTAACACAAAACCAGTAACAAGATGCCAAATTCTGGAGAAAACTTTGCCAAAACTGTGTCTCCAGCGGGAATCGAACCCAGGACTTTTGGATCAGCAGTCGGATACCTGACCAACTGAGCCACGAAGGTCGACGATATGCATAATGCATATCCTAGAAAAGGCTATGTATTTTTTTACTTTCGTTATTATTTTCATTGAATAAAATCATGTACGAGCCGAGCGTGCGATTACCAAGCCGAAAAATAAAATATTTTTGTATTTACATTTTCTATGGAAAATTGACAATAAATTCAAATGACAGTTGTGTCGGCAATCCGATTGGTGCGCCTCTGTGGACGCACTGCCACGAACAAATCCGTCAGATGCGCTCCCTCCGCTGCGCCTGTATGGACGCTAGCCTTTATGTATCTAGAAATATTTGGGCATTCTTGCCCGTATCCATGCTCAATTAAATAAAATAAAGAAATAAATTAATTGCTTAATGATAATTGGGAGATGCATAATAAATGAAGAAAAAAAAATTTGAAAGTACGTATGTAGATACTTACCGTTATATTATTGAAAAGCATACATACATAGGTACATACCATCACGCCATGTCCCTCGCGGGGTAGGCAGAGATAACCGAATGCCACTTATTTATATCTTGACACACATTCATCGCCTCGTCGACATTCATACATCGTCTTATACATGTTCGTCTGTTATACATGCTTCTGACATTTCCGTCTTTCAAAATACCATTCACATGGACGTGCCATCCCTTCCTTGGTAGGCCTCGACCTCTCATTCCATTCCTGTCCGCAATGTATATTTTCTTCGTCAGGCGTTCCTCATTCATTCTCCCCATCTCAATGTATTCACTTTCATTCTATTAATGACATCTTTCTTTATCTTACATTCTTTCCTTATGTCCTCATTTCTGACCCTGTCATACATCATCCTGTTACAGATTCTTCTTAGCGATCTTATTTCAACTGCATTTATTCTGCTTTCGTGCGACTTCTGCCATGTCCAGGTTTCACTTACATACGTCAGAGCTGGCACTAAGATAAAAAAAGAAAAGCCTTTTTACTATTTCTCTTTTGAGATGTATATCTGAATTCACCTCAAAATGATGATGTGTATGTGTAATTTAAAAAATGTAGAAACGAAATACATATTTTTTATTATTCCGTAATAGGTATTATGTATATTTTCCGGACAAAGATTTTTTCAAACTTACAACTCTCCGCGAACATACAAATGCTCGTCAAGTAGCATAAAAAGTTACGCATTTACAAAGTTGATGACAGTGGGAAAAAAAAAGACTTTCACCCTCGCAAAAGAATGACAACATTATAAAATATTCAAAGGGAGGATAGTCATATTTCGAAGCGCAGAAAGACGCAAATACCGTCTGAATTTTAGTGCACTTATGGCATTTTGACTTTCTTCAACAAGTTTCACAAACTACATACATAAATAGGGTCGTAAAATAGATAATTTAGAACAATTCGATAAAGAAAATCAATATATAAAGATGATAATATAATAAAAAATCAAACATTATTATTTAAGAATCTTCTTGGTTTGTTATTCTTATTATTATTTAAGTATTCTTCGTATAGTAATTTATACTATTTTATGTACGTGTGTATGTGGTTTAATTGTTAAGTTTACTAGGGTTTCTTATAATATGCAGATTCGAATCAGTTGAAACCAAAACTTACCTACATATACTGAGACACGCGTTTGTGTGATTTGTTAAATAATTTTCAGGATATTTATTTAAATATTGAAATGATCAGATTACTTTTAGATGTTTTTTTTATAAAAGGTTCATATTTTGTATAACTCAATATACTCAATAGTATATTGAGTTATACAAAATACTCAATAGTACCTATATTGGCTCAATATACTCAATATACTCAATAGTATATTTGCCCACGTTAGTAAGGGCCCGTGACGCAAGTCCCAACCACCTTTCACCTGTACTCAAATACCTATACTAAAATTCCCATACAAAAATTGTACTGAAAATTTTACATACAAAAAAATGTATTAAAGTACCGTCACTACGAAAAACTTGCGGAACATATATACACGAACTTTTTCACTTTTTTCCTTTATATCCTATGACCATCAAATTTTGCCGAGATATTCATTGGCTCGATAGATATTACACCTCATTTATTTGATGGAATATAATCTTGAAACATGTTATACATCGTTCTTGAAACATGTTGACTGTTGTCAAATAAAGTGGTGTATACAAAGTAATTTCGTTGTTATTATTTATTAATTTTATTTTGTTAACATGCAGTCTTAATAGCAAATTATACATCTGACTAATTATATATCATCATCAGATAAATATATCTTATTACTTATTTGACAATACCTGATTACATCTTCCTCTCTTCTTCCTTTCCTTATCCTTTAGTCTTCCTATCATTGCTATGAATTGTTCTTATATACTATCTTCTTTAACATTTACTCTTGTTGGTTGGAAGAAATTGCCATCATGCAATAAGCCCGCCAGTGGACTAATTATATGTACAAGAAGACTTAAATAAATAAAAATAAATAAATATCACACTCCATTAGTGGACCAGTTAAGTTTACAGAAATAATCAATTTTGTGTAAATTGTAATATCTGTTTTAATATAGCGGAAAGAATGGAAATGATTATTAGGAATTGGACAGAAAGAGAAAGAGGAAAGCTTGCAAAAACACTACTCTCCAGAAGCCACAGAGGCATTCAGGGACTTAATTACTGATGATTTGAATCTAACAATTGACGTATAGTCTTAAAGAACACATTGAAATTGTTACAAATTCTGTGGATAAATGTATTATGTAGATAATTTGTTGCACAAAGTCATTTCGCATTAGATTATGGAATATATTTTTTGAATTGGTAATATATTCTATGGAGATAATCGTAGTTTACCTGCCCCACCCTATCGCATTCAAAATCACTGTCCGCATTCTTCTCGTCAACATCCGCAGTTTTGACGATTAATAGTATGATGATATTTTATTGTATGGCCTTATTATCAAAACGCGATATGGTCGAATATTATGGCATTGTTGGAAATTCACAACCGAAATGCATTTTGGCACGATTCTATTGTAAATTTGTAACACATTTGAAAACATACGCATTTGTTTATCCCGCCCGTGGTTTGCGCATTCAGAATTGAAATTTATTAACAGGCGATTACTGTTGAATCGTTCCGTAATAACAAACTAATTCAATATTATAAACATTTACACACACTGTCACACCCGCCTATACCTTATTTGGTGTTGGAAAATATAACAAAACACCACACAACCCAATCTTAAGCGAATTTATTTTAATCTTTCTGTACATATATTTTTGTATGCCATTTGGATGCAAATGAAGTGCACTTGAACGTCTTCAGAATATATGTATCTGATTCATTTTGCCACTATTGTACAATATTAACTCGAATCCAAACCTGCCACAGTACCTACCTCAAAAGCAAATTCACTTATTGATCCAATCATGGACTTCCACTCCGATTTGCAGAACGTACAACACTATCCATACCTATCCACAATACAGAATTTCTCAGCTCTTCGTTCGAAGTACAATCAGCAAGATTATGGAATAGCCTGAGTCCGGATATTGCTTCGACTAACTCACTTTGTATTTTCAAGAAAAAAACTAAAGAAGGAATATTTATCCCTGAATACCTGATCCCGATTTCCTCTCCTTGTCCTTACCCTATCCTTTTTTTCGCTATGAATTATTATTTTTTTATTTTTTTAATAGTATCCTAGAGTTATATATTTTCTTTGTATTATTTTACTCATATTCTTTTGTTATTGCACATACACAATTTTGTCATACTTTGTAATCTGGTTGGTTGGAAAATACTGCCTAATGGCAATAAGCACGCCCGTGTATTTTTTTATATTATGTACAGAAAGACGTATGAATACATAATTAGTACACTGGCGGTCTTATTGCCTAATGGCAATTTCTTCCAACCAACCAGAGTTAATGTTAAATATATAGGGTTCAGATTTTACAAAGCGGTGGGAAGAAAAATAGAACGTGTTCTATTTTTCAACGCGTCTTGAATCGTTTTTCGTAAAACAGAAATCTGTATAGATATTCGTTACCGACGAGCCAATATGGCTGCCGTGTGTGTTGTGTTGACGTGTGACGTACGCGGTATCTTTTGTTTATTTGGCATCTCTCGACCAAGCAATGCAATGTTTTAAAACAAAAACAAAAAAGTGACTCTCCAAAAAAAACTAATCGTGTCCAATTCAAGTCAAATGTAAACTGTATTTTGGACGCTGTTTTAAGCGTTGAAAATCAGACCGCGTTGAAAACCTCGCTCGTGTAAGAGCGCTTTAACTTCAGTGTAAGGATCGTGAATTTCGTCGTTTATGAACGAATTTCTCAGTAGATGGCGTATTAAAATTTTCGTCATCATTCATAGATGGCGTAAATAATTTCAACTTATTTAGGTCCAAGTGTTATGAGAATGCCAAACAGCATTATACTTGTTATGACAATGTAAAACTAGCTCAATATTTTTTACTCCTCACAAACCCAAAGGGGATATTGTGGGGAGTTTTCGCAATTTTTAAGGCTATTTTTTTTTATTGCAGATTATCAACTAGTATCATGCTGAGATTGTATTCTGAAAGTTTCATCACAATGTATGTGCTATGTGCTGCGAGCTATGTGCTATGTGAGGCGTGTTCATTTTACTTTGTCGATTATAGACTAAAGTACTCATTCGATTCTATTCAAATTTTGCAAATTTGTATATCTAATACTCACTTATAACCCATTATTTTTTGAAGGACATCTGAATAGTGCTTCTCAATTTTTTAACTGTCAAATATTTCAATGTGACACCAAGCCCAGGAAACATAAAATTTGAAATTTTTATTTTCAAATAGGTAAAAAGACACATCACTTTCATAAAATTCCATTGAAGAAATATCAAGTTTTCATCATAGTATATTAAATAAAAAAATAAATAAACAAACTCATTCCATGAAAATGCTGAATATTTTCCATACAAAATTTGAATACTTTGTGTAATACCTTGTTAGTGAGGAGTTTAGAAGAAATATCAAGTTTTCATCATAGTATATTAAATAAAAAAAATAAATAAACAAACTCATTCCATGAAAATGCTGAATATTTTCCATACAAAATTTGAATACTTTATGTAATGACTTGTTAGTGAGGAGTTTATCGTTGGCCACAACAACCCACTCGTTTTATTCTAAATCGCTGTATTTTTTATGTGCAAAGCGCCTATGAGATGGTTTCACTAAAACGGCGCCAGAAAAAGAAGCCAGTTTTATTATTGTAACAAAAATAATCGCGCTATGACCGATGCAACCCCATCTGGAAAAATACTAAAAATACATATACTGAGAAAACTGGACCTGATTATCTCAACACCAATAAGTTTCTGTGACAAACAGATCAGAACAGCATTCAAATAGATTTATTTTATTTATTTTACATTACTTTTCGGGCAATTAACAGGTTCTATGTCAAATATTAATTTTACACGCACCCAATAACAAGTTGCCACATTATGGAGACTTACGATATTAATCGTCTCTCAGATCCAGTCTGAAAATACAATTAAAAACTGTGTCACCACCGGGAATCGAACTCGGGTCCTTTTGATCAGCAGTCAGATACCTAACCAAATGAGCCACGAAGGCCGACAAAAGATGAAAGTAATTAGAATTAAAAACTTTTATTAAGAATTATTATAGTCTTTATTTTTACATGTTGCCAGATAGGTAATGGACAGATGGGCACCCAAAATTCTAAAATGGAGACCATGGGATATGAGAAGGGGAATAGGTCGGCCTCAAAAAGATGAGCCAATGATATTATCCCCGTTGCTGAAAGATGGGTCCAAAAGGCCCCAAAAAAGGATGAATGGAAGTACTTAGAAGAGGCCTGCATCCAGTAGTGAAGAGTTGGCTAAAGAAAGAAGATTATTATCACTATACTATTGCTATATAAGTCCACTAAACTTGAAGATATTTTGTAAGAAAATGACAACGAAACAAAGAGATTAAAAAGACAAAAGACTTGTCCATATCTTTCAATATTCAGACAAAACATTCGTAGAAACTTATGACTCCTTGCTAGGTACTTTGTTTGAAAATAAAATGACAAAAATTGTACTTAGTGTATACTGCATTATACAATACACAAACTAAGAGTATAAACAATGTAACTTGAACATATCTATCTTACTTTAATACAACTAAGATTTATTATACACAAGTTCAGTTATTCATATACCTCTTTCCATTGGATGGGATTAATGCTAAGTAGACAGGAAAAGGGGAGATAGTTAATAATTTATCTACCTTGCACCATGTACAAGTGGCAGTTTATTTCTAAATGGCATTTTAACGTTGATACTCTCTCGATAGAGTTAAAAACTTGTGTTCGTGAGATGAGCATCATATATTACGTATTTATACATACAAACATACATACCATCACGCCAAATCCCTCACGGGGTAGACAGAGAGAACCGAACGCCAAATTTTTCTAACTTGACACGCATTCATTGCCTCATCAACATTCATACATCGTCTTATACATGTTCGTCTGTTGTTCACGCTTCTTACATTTCCATCTTTCAAAATATCGTTTACATGGTAGTGCCATCCTTTTCTAGGGCGCCCGCGACCTCTTATTCCGTTCCTGTCAGCTTTGTATATTTTCTTCGTCAGGCGTTCTTCGTTCATTCTCCCCAAGTGGCCAAACCATCTCAATGTGTTAACTTTCATTCTGTTAATTACATCTTTCTTTATCTTACATTCTTTCCTTGTATCTTCATTCCGAACTCTGTCATACATCGTTCTGTTACAAATTATTCTAAGCGATCTCATTTCAACTGCATTTATTCTGCTTTCGTGCGACTTCTGCCATGTCCAGGTCTCACTTGCATACGTCAGGGTTGGCACTACGATTGCGTTATGAATGGCAACTTTAGCGTCTCTTGATATGTTGCGATCATTCATAACTGGTCTAAGTGCTCCATTCACTCTGTTTCCTGCCATAACTCTTCTTTCAATATCCTTATCAGGCCGTCCATTCCGTTGGAACATACTACCCAGGTAGACATACTCATCGACTTGTTCAAGCCATTCATTCTCTACTTTTTTTTGACACACTGTTCTGCTTTCACTCTTTTCAAAGACCATTACCTTTGATTGGCTGGCATTCATTTTAAGTCCGTTTTCTATGCATCCTTCATATACCATACTTACAAGATACTGTAACTCTTCCATACTTTCTGCTAACAATACTTTGTCGTCTGCATACATCAGATCACGTACTGTTACAGTACTCATTTTCAGACCCTTACTTTCTTACTTAAGGGCTCTTATGCAGAAATCAATGTAGAGATTAAAGAGCCAAGGGGACAACACGCACCCCTGTCTAACGCCATTATTTATAGAGAACCATGTTGTTGTTGTCGTATTTATACACACAAGAAAAATTCTACTAATAGGATCATGGATTAACAAAAATTGGATTGGACATGGATTAAAGATATTTTCATTTCGCTCTGATCTTTTAATTATTTAACGAAAGTGGGCAGGTCGTTGTAAAATAACATTCCCCTATTTGAAATAATATTATAGTTACATAAATAGTCAAATACAATATATTTTTAAAAAACAAAACAATAAGACCTATCCCTTACCTTAACAATTGATTTTATTGCATCTCCCAAGTTATTTATTGTGTTAATTTTTCCTTTTCTTTTGTTTCCTCTTTATGAAAGTTACTGTTACATGTTGAGGGATTCTATTAACCGAATTAAATTTAAAAAAAAAAAGTGCTTTACAGAAAGTAGTGTTTGGTTTGATTTAATTAATAAAAAATGCTACTATAATTAATGAAAATATTAATAAACAAATTATTCTGACGATGTGCCTTGCACGAAACGCGTCGATAATCAAATAAATTTCAATAAAACGAATACCAAGTATTTTTTTTGTATATTTGTAATATATCCACAAGAAATTATTGTTGCGATATTGATTTCATTTCGTGTTCTACCCACATCAAGTAAACACTTGGTACCACGGCTATTGAGTTGTGTTAACCCTTTGAGATCTAGTGATGAGCAAATGCAAGACCAAGACCAAGACCGGGGTGGTCTTGGTCTTGGTCTTGCACCCGCGGTCTTGGTCTTGGTCTTGCGTTTAGAAGTATAGTCTTGGTCTTGGTCTTGGTCTTGCATACATAGTCTTGGTCTTGGTCTTGGTCTTGCAGCAAGAGTCTTGCAAGTCTTGCACTTTTATGAGTAGGTAAAGTAGGTACATATTCGATTTTTTTTAATAAAACCCAAATTTTCCTTAAAGTAAACATGTTATATAATTTTAGGTACCTATCAAACATATATAATCTAAGATCAAATTATTACAATTTTTGGAAAAAAAAAATCACCAAACTATGAAATATCGTTTATATGTCGTCTTGAAATTTCTGTATTTTTATAACTTTTCATATAATGTTGTTATTCTAGTTATAAAAATAAAAAATGAAATACAAACATGTTGAAGAATTTAAGATCCATAACGTATAAGCTGAAGTGAATCAAAACTAAAATCATTGTCTGAATATAATAAATTTTTCAAAGATTATTCTTATGAAAATATCTAACAACATATTTTTCTAGTCATGAACATTGATGCCAATAATTATATACCTAAGTCCTCTCCCTAAAATTATAATAATATACAAATAAATACAAGGAAACTATCAGACATGCGATAGTATGTTTAGTTAAAGAATACGCACAGAAATAGAAACCCCTAAATACAAACAATTGAATATTTTAAGATATTTTGTACTCTATACAAAACATGTAGGTATGTATGTCAAGATAGGGTAGTATGGAGAGGTCAGTCCTTCCTTCTTACCCAGAATATGAAAACAGTTTGATGGTATGTATTTATTTTGAAGATTAAGTATCAAACTATTTAGTCACCTTAGATCAATGATATTATATTTCATTGCCTTATAATATAGGTATTGTGTATAGGTCACTGCCACACAATTTTTATGAAATGTCGTCACTAAACTTTTATTACAATAATTGTTAAATTTTGAGATGCCTTACAAATTGTATGAAAAGATGTCGTCACTAAATTCAATTTTTATAAAAAATGTTAAAAAACATTACATACAAAATGAATATGTCCTTGCTAAACAAGTACATATATATGTATCTTCCTACTTTCCCTAAAATAAGCATAAATGCTTATGCTATAGGTGAAAGAAAACGTTCAAGGCAGGATTCGAACTGACAACCACTGGATTACTAGCCCAGCACGCTAACCGCTCTGCCATCGACCCATCTAATAATAATCTATTTATATAACATATATGCTGAGTAGCCTCTATGTTGACTTTTTTTACTCCAAAGTTGAAAAAAACACGAAAAATATAGACCTGGCATACAAATCTCGCGTATCATCGCTTGATATGTTAAGAGAATAAATTCCCTTAAACAAATCGACAGTTGTTGTTGGAAAATAAAAAAAAATTAAAATATTTATTAATGTGTGTTTTTAGTTTGATACGTACTCTTAAATTGTGTCTCATGTGTTACATGCAACTCGTGAAATAATGAATATACCTTCCAACTTTTTTTATTATATTATATTAAATTATTATTGGGAGTGGTTCTTTTGTAGTCCCTGCACTGCGACCATCTTGATCTATTGTGCTGCTCCATTTATTGGTTCATCTTAATAGCAGCTTGGTCTCTTCAATGAATCCCAGGATTCTGCTAGTTGGGATGCCCCCTAGGTCCTTCCAACTTACTTGACTGATAGATATTTATGTAGGTATAATATTATATCATGTCAAAACTCGCACAGAAACATATACCTACGTCCTACACAGGATGTTAAAATATGAACCGTGCCAGATTCAAAATGTCTTATTTCGTGCAAAATCATGCAAACATATACTTTTATGATACAATCATAAATGTTATGTTTGTCTAACGGCGGCGTAACACAAGAGAAGTACTTATCCTTTCTTTGACATACATACCGCTCGTTCAGAGCCGAGTGCCGTGTTTTTTTTTATTAATAATTGATTTTATTTTATTTCCTTGTATGGTAAATTTAATTAATCATTTTTTTATTGTTTAATTAAAATAATGTGCATCTATTATTAAAAGTGGAAAAAATGTTATGCTTTTAGAAAATTGGCTTTTTCAATCTAACTTCATACAAAGATTTCTTAAATTTGTATGTACCTACTAGTGATCATCCAATGGTCAAACAATCATACGTAATTCATTAGATTTTTAAGTTTGAAAGTCATTGAGGTTCTTTTTGTCAAAGAGTATACCTCTATATTGCTTATGTATGTATATACATAGGTACCCTCTTCTATGGGCGCCCTATATAATATTAATTAAATTACATTCTTTTACAAATACATCATTAGAGTACGTGTTGTTTGCCTTAAGTACTTACTGTTTATTAAATATTGTTTCACAGTAGATATTATGTATTTTTACTTAACATGGTTGAACCACTGCGTTTGACATTGGCAATATGAACGTAAAAAATCAATGGTTTGATGTGAAATATTTTTATCCTCCACTACCCCCGAAGGTGATATAGTGCGGAGTTATGAATTTGAAATTTTTAAGGGTATTCTTTTTATTGCAGATTATTAACTAGTATCATGGTGAGATTGTATTCTGAAAGGATTACTTTACAAAAATACAAAATTTAGGTATTCATACTAATAAGAAAATCTAAACACTTAAAAATATATACATGCATACATACATACATACCCATATATACATAGATACATAATATTCCAACTGTCGACACGTTCAAGAGAATATATTTATCTTAATGAATCGTCAGTATTAAGAGAATTTTATGCCAGGTCTATATCTTTCATGTTTTTTTCAACTTTGAAGTCAAAAAACACCAACTTAGAGGCTTAGTGTGTCTGTGTGTGTCCCTTATATGTATATTTAATGCTTTGTTTGCATATTCATTCAATCGATAAAATAAATAGGTACATTATTATGTTTTTCTAATTGACTGTGATGAATATTTTTATTTGTATTGTGTTTAATTGTAATTGTAAATGGCCTTCGGCAGTATTATTCGTATTAAAATTAAATAGTTGTAACGTGCTCCATAGGAATGGTATTTTTAAAGTTGAAAAAACCATGAAAAATATAGATCTGGCATACATATCTCGCACATCTTCGATTGAAACTTTTATCGGTCTGTTAATAGAAATAAATTCTCTTGAACAAATCGAAATTTGGAAAACATTAAATAAAATAATTAATTGTATTTACTTTATGCACAAGGTAAAGTACCTACACTTGCAACGCCTCTGAGTACGTTTGTTTACATCGGCCAAAATTATTGTCTCGAAGAATAATATTATTTTATTCTTTTACACACCGCGGTCAAATATGACATTTGTGCTAGTAATGATAAGAGTTATTTTTGCATCACGTAAACGTAATATGAGACAATTTGAATCTGAGATGTTGACTTCCTGTGTATACACGCACGTGTTCATAGTATAAAAAATATTTGTATTTTAAACCGATATGTAAATTTCATTCTTAAAGAAGTACCTACCTAGAAATTACATTTTGGTAACTACACCTATTTATTATTATGAATTCATTTAACAATGAAACAAAATTATTTAAATTATAAATTATTTTTATACCATTTTTATAAAATGATGTCATAAAATTCGATCTTTGTATGTTATTTTAAACAATACTACTAGTTGCATGTAACACATGAGATCCAACTGTCGATAGCGATAGTACCTATGTATAGTTGAAGAATAAGTACCTACCAAACTATAAACCCAAAAATCAAAATTATTGAATATTTTAAGATATTTTGTTTTACATACAACACATGTAGGTATGTATGTCAATAAAGGATAGTGTGGAGGTCAGTCCTTTTTCCTACCCGGAATATGAAACCAGCATGATGGTATGTATGTATGTTTGGAGATTTAAGTATCAAACTATTAAGTCTTCTTAAATATTGTGTATAGGCGACTGCCATACAAATTGTATGAAGCGATGTCGTAAATTTTTATAAAAATTGTTAAAAAAAAAATGGAGATGTAATACTACAATGCTAATGAGGTGTTTCGGCTTTTTGCGATATTTTTAAAAATTATGGAAATATAGGCAGTTAAAACACATAAAATTGTCATAAAAAATATATTAAAAAAGAAACTCTGTAATTTTTTTGAATAATTAAATTTGAGATTTTGTATTTGTCTATATTCATACCAATTTTCAGCGTTCTAGCTTTTATGCTTTCTGAGATATATGGAAAAATAAAGTGAAAATTCAAAAGTAGATAACTCCTGACTGAAACAAAAATTCAAAATTCTGAGTATAACAGTTTTGTAGGCCTATTACTGTTTATATACTCTGAAATTTTCGGCTCTGTGAATTGAGCGGATCAAAAGTTAATACGGGGGACGGACACACACACACACACACACACACACACACACACACACACACACACACACACACACCCTCACACACACACATACACACACACAGACTCACGAAATGTTCTACTCCGAATTCTGAGTAAATCCGTCTACGGAACATATATGCTGCGAAGCCTCTATGTTGGTGTTTTTTGACTTCAAAGTTGGAAACACCGTTAAAAATATAGACCCTGCATACAATCTCGCGTATCTTGAATTTAAACTGCCTCTTCCTTCAAGAGAATTTCATTCCCTTAAACGAATCGACAGTTGGATAAGTCATTTACTGTCGTTCCAATGCAATTTCTATGAGTAATATGTCAACATATTGAAAAAATGCAAGACCGCAAGAGTCTTGCATTTAAGTCTTGCAAGACTCTTGGTCTTGCAAGCATGGTCTTGTTCTTGGTCTTGGTCTTGCGTACCTGGTCTTGGTCTTGTTCTTGCAGTGAAGTATGTGGTCTTGGTCTTGGTCTTGGTCTTGCAAAAAATGCAAGACCAAGACCAAGACTGCAAGACTTGCAAGACTTTTGCTCATCACTATTGAGATCTGATGGCAGTTACTTTAAATTCGAGGTGCAGTATACACAAAAAATCTTTACCCAAATATAAAAATCATTTTTGGCACCAAGTACCTTGTTACCTGACGTTTTGAAAATACTATAAAGCTATCATTGTCCCAAATAAATAAATAAATACCCTATTTTTTTGTTGTAATGTAGGTAGGTATTTATGTGATTATTTATTAAACATCAATTTTGGACAAAAGAAAATTTGTCTGTCTTTTGTTCATTTCCTTTGTGTATTTTTTTTATTGTATGAGACTGTATTTGTCCTATAAATAAATAAACCTGCCATATGGAATCTACAAAAATGATTATGAATCTTAATTGCTATAATAGATTTGTTGATATTTTTAAAGACGGCAAACATTATAACCTACATGTTACAATACGATTTACAGGTGTTATTATAAGTTACCTAATTCCAATATCGAGGTAATAATATCATATATTATCATGGGATAGCTTCCTCGAAATGTAAGTGGGGTGAAGACTATTACGATTTGGTAACAACCGAGACTTGAACATTATTATTGTAAACATAGTTTCGATAATAAGTAATATTATCGAGTAGGTATCTATCTATACACACAAGGTAGTTGTTATTATGGAATTGAGAATCATTATGTAAATGAAATGGGTGCTTAACCATTTCCAAATCATTTATTTATTCAAAACAGACACACAATCATTATTTATATCTAAAAATATATTTATAATTTAATTCTATCGGTATTGTCACGAGTTATTTTTTTTTTTATTAATATATAGAATCAACAGTTTATAATAATCGAGCGGTGATAGCCCAGCGGTAATGTCGTCGCCTCACATGCTTGAGGTCGACGGTTCGAATCCGGGCGGGGCACGCTCCTCTGGATTTTTAAAAAAAATCTATGTGCGAATTTATATCACTAGCTATGTGTAGCCATGATCCAATTTGTCTGGTTCCCCTTTCTAAGGGTTACGAAGGTCAGATGGCAGTCGCTTCAATGTAATAACCAGACTCGCCAATTCCAGGATCATGGTCAAAGCGTACCCCGATAGAAACGGGACAAAAGCGCTAAGGGGGGGGGGGCGGGGGGGAAAGAAGAAATGCTTAGACGCTCAAATATCAACAATAAAACATGTTTTCTTAAAATATAGCCCCCAAAAAATGTTTTCAACAGTTTATAATAATATTAACATAGGTATATTAAACACAAATTATGTTATAAACCTTTTTAAGGATCTTTTTAGTAGGTAAAATTAGTTAGGTAAAATATTAAGCAATTGATGGAGGTAGAAAAAAATATTAAATGAAAAACAGAATCAAATACAATAATAAGTTTATTTTTAAGCCATCTGTATCCGCACGACAACTACCCACAATAATTCCAAACATTTCATATACAAATAGCATTTGTATTAAATGCATAAAAATAGTTTGTCATTTCGAAACGGTAAACAAAAGTAAAAAACATTCAGTTTGCACAACTCAGACCTATGTAGGTATTAAAATATTGTATTAAGGCATATCTAAGAATATGATGTGCGGATGAAAGAAAGAAAGCCTAATATATGCTTGTAACCCCGCACATCTAAAAAGGCACTAGATTCGGAATGGAATTCGTAATTTATCTAATTATTATATTTTATTAAAGAGTTTTGTTCTATAGATAATTTGTAAGCTATTTTTTATTATTTTTATTTTTTCAAATTAAAGCTAACAATGTACAAAGAATAGTATATATGTATAAAAATATCAAATATAACAATTATCATCTCCATACATCAATTATTAGCTTACAATACTATCATAATTTATTACAAAATACAGTCATATATTCAAGATACAAAATCATGTGTGTGTGTGGGTGTATATGTGTGAATGTGTGTGTGTGTGTGTGTAATTGTATATGTGTATGTGCATGCGTGCTGTGCGTAAGTGATAATCTTATGAAATTCCTGTTTTTAATTTTTGAGCGAGTTTATGTTTTGTGTCACTGAATAGGTCTATGTCAAGGGACTTATATTTTATAAAAATATGAGAAGTAAGCAAAGGGCTCCTGCTTTCCTAAACACAAGATTCTTGCTTAAATTAGGAAGGGAAACATAGGATTATTTTCATAGCATTTAATATATACCTATATTTAAAAGCTTCACTGGCAACTAACTGGTACTATGTCAAATATTATTTTAACACGCACTCAGTGACACATGATTCCACATTCTGGAGACATACGATATTAATCGTCTCACAGATCCAGACTGAAAACACAATATTAAACACTGTGTCTCCACCGGGAATCGATTCCGGGACCTTTTGATCGACAGTCACATTTCTAACCAACTGAGCCACGAAGGCCGATCAATAATATAGTTTTTATTAAGTGCCTACCTAACCATTTCATCATAAGATAAATTGATTATTTAAATAATAATAATAATAATAAGTAATTTATATAGCGCCGTTTAATGATTTAAAATCATTCCAAGGGCGCTGGTAGCTCAATTCTGTAATGCTCTGCGAAATAAAGTTGTTTTTAGTTTTTTAGAGAAGGTGTCTTTGCTTTGAGCACCGCGGACATCAGGAGGTAGTTTATTCCACTTTAATGGACCGCTCACACTAAAGCATCGATCATAGTATGCCGCTTTGTTGGCTCTATCCACCTCCTTCAAGGAGTTGGTACTCTGTGATCCAGACGACCTAAGTGTGAGGTGCCTCCCAGAGAGTTCCTTTCTTTGACATAGTTCTTGTATGTAATTCGGTGCTAGATCATTCAAAGCATTAAACACCATCAGATAGATTTTGTAGTCAATTCGTTCTGGACACTTCAACCAGTGCAGTTCGTTAAGAAGAGGGGTTATATGACATCGTTTATTTTCACTGTAAATTAGTCTAGCCGCTGCATTAAACACCATCTGTAATCTATCGAACTGATACTTGGGTAACCCAGCATATATACCGTTGCAGTAATCAAGCCGAGATACAACAAATGCGTTTATGAGTGTTCTTGTCTCATTCTTTGGTAAGCTTCGACGAATACTTTTCAGTTGTCTTAGTTGGAAAAAACATGAGCTGATCGTATTAGAAATTTGCAGATCAAGCGACAACTTGTTGTCCAAGTAAACACCTAAGAATTTGACGCTTGCAGCTGGCACCAGCTTTTCTCCATTTATGTTTATGGGAATATTTTCAATAAGGTGTTGTCGTTGTGGTGATGCTACCCACATGAACTCTGTTTTTGTTGGGTTCAATTTCAACTTATTGTGGGACATCCACGCAGCGACTTTTTCGATGCATTGAACTGTATCCTCTTTAAGAACATCTTTGCATGCAGGATTACAGAATCTAAAAAATAGGCGATTGTCGGCATTAGCAAACGAATCAAACCCCTCATTTTGAATTAGATCATCAAGCTTTTTTATGTACAGAATGAATAGAATAGGCCCGAGCACTGATCCCTGAGGCACACCAAATTTAACGATTTCCGATAAAGATGCATTTTTATTGATCCACACAGACTGGCGTCTTTCTGACATGTATGAGGTTATCCATTTTAGAAAATTTCCGCAAATTCCATATTCATTTTCCAGAAGCAGAAGGAGAGTTTCATGGTCCACAGTGTCAAAGGCAGCTTTCATGTCTAGAATAGACACTAGAGCAATGTTTCCAGATTCAACTCCTGTAATTAGATCAGACAGTATTCTCATAAGTACAGTTTCAGTAGAGTGGTTTTGTCTGTACGCTGAGTGTTTTTTTGGAAACAAGTCGTGTTCTTTCAAATACTTCGTCATTTGATGCATAACTGCTCTTTCAAGTAATTTTGAAAGTACTGGCAAATTTGAAATTGGTCTGTAACATCCAGCATCTTCTGGATCGAGGTTTGACTTCTTTAAAATAGGTGTTATGATTGAAGTTTTTAAAGTTTCTGGGACGTTCATCGTTTCCACCATTGATAAATTTATAATTCTCGTTATCACAGGTACCAATTCATTCACGCAGGTTTTCAAGAGCCAAGTTGGAATTGGATCTAATTTACATTGTTTATTAGGACATGCTTTTATCATCTTTGACACTTCTATCTCAGTTGTTGGCTAAAGTGTCTCGATTTTTGAACTTCTACGTTGTGGTTCACTTATAGTAGGAATTTCGTTAGAGATTTTTACAGTATTACGGATATTTTCTACTTTTTTTGAGAAGAAGTCAGCAAACTCTTGTGCGTTTAGTGATGTTTTGCATACTGACTTATCTTTTTCTCTCACTATGTCTAGGTTTTGCCAAAGTTTTTTGGGATCATTTTTATCGGCTTCGATTTTTTGTTTCCAATAGGAGGCCTTTTTATGTTTGATTATGTCTCTGTATGTTTTTTGTGAGGTAAGCCATTCTTGTCGGCTTAAAAGAGTTTTGAGTTTGTTAAAGTTTCTTTCATATTTTCTCATTCTCTTTTTCTTCTCACGACATTCAGAATCAAACCATCTATTGTCAGTGGATCGTTTTCGGACTATTTTATTTTTAACGGGAGCAAGATCGTGTTTGGAAGAGCCAATTTTATGCGCGATTTTTCCACTTTTTTCGCAAATATCGCCTATTTCCATTTTTAAAAAAAATAACATTTAGTTCTTTTGGGACATATTCGTAATAAAATCCTTCCTTCATCCCTTCCTTATCAACGCTTTCCTATATCCATTACCCTTCCCTTTTCCCCACATACACTCACCATCATACAATGACTACCCAACATCAATAATAATTTAAATATGTGAAACTTTATAATTGGCTATTTCTTTTGTATTCTCATTTGCAATTAAGTATTATAAATGTATAGCTGTTAAGTTTCTAAACAAATGAAAAATAAATAAAAATAAAAATTCGTCAAAAAAGGCAGACATAAAAATAAGTATAACTATAAGTATAACTATAAGTATAACTCAAATTTATTAGTTTAGACATAAAAAGCTTCAGACATAAAAATTATTAGTATATAGTCATTGTATTTTAATAAGGCAACGTGACTTTATGAATTTGTTGACAAAATATTGTTATTATGAATTCTGTGAGTAGGTATTTTAAAAAAAAAACATTATTTTGTAATACATAATTGGTGTTACATTCTTGGTTTTTTATTTGTTAATTAATTTTGAGTTTTTATGTTTATTATAAAATAAAAACAGAACGCAACTTTATATAATTAAAATAAAATATGGGGTGACCTTTTGTTGAATTATAAAGGATGTTTTTTGCTGCCTTTTTTGATTACCCAATTCTTACGTGACGGTCAAATGAAATGGAATCACCGTTCTAAGCCGGTGCCTCGCAGTAACATTTTTTTATAATAAATTCCAGCTATTATCGTAGGGGGTAGTTAAAAACTAAAATACAGATAAGCAGCTTACCGTTAGAAGTAAATTGATGAGCAGATATTATGAAGTGTAGGTGTATTATACAGTTATATACTCGTAGTTCCATACTAGGCTAACGTATTGATTGTGTGTTCCTAACTGGGCGTGATCCCATATACTTATCAGAGATTAATGAACATCTAAAACTTTGGTCCAACACGTTCGAAAGTTGAGCCGTATTTTGACATTATTTCAAACACTACTCTCGTATATACATATATTCGGTCCATAAATCCTTCAACAATGATTATTAAACATACATTTGTTTGTTTTTTTTTGTTACTGATTATACAAATACAGATGTGCACAAAATGTAATATTTTGTCGATCATTTTTAAAATTGCATGTACGCAAACGTTGGATTTTTTATTTTCATTGACAATAACATCTCAATAGAGACGAATTTGGGATATTATAGAAGAACTAGGAACTCAAGGCACCTACAGGGTTTACGACCTGTCAATTTTGTAATTTCTATATATTTTAATAATAAGAAACAGATCGTTTGTAAATAAGCTGATTTTACACATCGCCATGTATGAAGTAACGAATAAAACCTTTTTAAAAAATGTCAAAAAATACTATCCATGATTTACATTAAGATATTGGCTACATATCATCCACACTATAAATATGGTTGGTTGGAAGATATTGCCAGTAGGCAAAAAAAACACTATTGTGCACAGTGGCGTTGCAACCTAAGAGCAGTGTTAAGAAAAGCACGAGGGCCCAACTTGACAAGAAATCCAAAAAACACGTTATGATAATAAACAAAAAAAAAATGTACTTACAATCTAAATGTATCAAAGTTTACTTTAAAAGGACATATAATGCTAAACCTAGTGACTGAAAACATGATATATTAAAACAGCCTTCAAGTTATCCAACGATCGATTCGTTCAAGGAAGAGGCAGTTAAAATCCAAGACCCGTGTATGAAGGAACATTTTAAATGGCTTAGTGGACTTTTTGCATGCTAAAAACACCAACTTAGAGGCTTCGCAGCATACATGTTCCTGTTCATGGATTTACTCAGAATTCGGAGTAGAACATTTTATGTTAGTTTTGTGTGTCTGTGTGTGTGTGAGGGTGTGTCTGTCCGTCCCCCCTTATAACTTGTGATCCGCTCAATTTTCAGAGCCCAAAATTTCAGAATATATAAATAGTTATAGGCCCACTAAACTTTTATACTCAGAATTTAGAATTTTTGTTTCAGGGGTTATCAACTTTTGAATTTTTACTTTATTTTTCCATATATCTCAGAAACCATAAAAGTTAGAATGCTGAAAATTGGTACGAATATAGAAAAATACAAAATCTCAAATAAGTTTTTTTCAATTAAAACAATGAAAAATTTTTATATTTAATTTTACGTTCTACTTAAATTTTTTCGCAAACGCGACTCCCATTCACCGGTATCGCTCTATGATGAGCATCGTCAGAATGGTGAACAATAATGATGAAGACCATCTATATATATATATATATATTCACAAAGAGGATAACAACAATAGATATGGAAGGGGGCAATTCTAAGAAAGATTAAATACCCGAAAGACATTTAGGTAAATATGTATGCAGGTATAATAAAAATAAAAATAAAATTGAAGTGAAGGAATGAATATACAAATATTGTATATTCATTCCTTCACTTCAATTTTATTTTTATTATACCTGCATACATATTTACCTAAATGTCTTTCGGGTATTTAATCTTTCTTAGAATTGCCCCCTTCCATATCTATTGTTGTTATCCTCTTTGTGAATATATATATATATATATATATATATATATATATATATATATATATATATATATATATATATATATATATATATATATATATATATATATATATATATATATATATATATATATATATATATATATATATATATATATATATATATATATATATATATATATATATATATATATATATATATATATATATATATATATATATATATATATATATATATATATATATATATATATATATATATATATATATATATATATATATATATATATATATATATATATATATATATATATATATATATATATATATATATATATATATATATATATATATATATATATATATATATATATATATATATATATATATATATATATATATATATATATATATATAGATGGTCTTCATCATTATTGTTCACCATTCTGACGATGCTACGACGATATCATAGAGCGATACCGGTGAATGGGAGTCGCGTTTGCGAAAAAATTTAAGTAGAACGTAAAATTAAATATAAAAATTTTTCATAGTTTTAATTAATTATGGAGTTCTACCACGAAGTGACAGTGTCCAATATTGAAAAAATTAAAGTTTTTTTCAAATAAATTGCAGAGTTTCTCAAACATATTTTATTAAGAAAAATATTTTTTTTATGATAAATGTATGTGTACCCCATATAATATATACCCCAAGTAGACAATTTAATTTTCGATAAAAAATATTATCATTGTAGAATTACATCTCAATTTTGTTTTTAACAAATTTTATAAAAATTGAATTTAGTGACGACGTAGCTTCATACAATTTGTATGGCAGTCGCCTATAATACATAATATCTAAGAAGACTTAATAGTTTGATAATTAATATCCACACATACATACATACCATCATGCTGTTTTCATATTCTGGGTAGGAAAAATGACTTACCTCCATACTATCATATCTTGACATACATACATACATGTGTTGTATAGAAAACAAAATATCTTAAAATATTTAATAATTTAGTTGTATGTGTTTATAGTTTGGTGCTTATTCTTTAACAATACATACTATCGCTATCGACAGTTGGATCTCATGTTTTACATGCAACTAGTTCGTTAGTAAGGGTAACTGTCGCGTGCGTTAAAAATGGCTTATACATATGTGATTCAAAATATCGCAAACCCCAAATTTGTTGATATTTTACATTTTAAGAACAAACCTTAATTGAATTGAAAAAAAAATATCGGTCATTCACTTCGATTTTAACACTCAAAGTATTTAAAAGATTAATTTCTCTACGACGTATAGTGATGGAATAATTAAAAAAAATGTTATAGAAAAGGATATTTGAAATTATTATTATATTAGGAGAATTTATCCAGAATTTTATAATTTTGTGACAAAAATCACATACCTACCTATGGTATTTTTTTAGAAACACATTATTTAACATATTTGAGAAA
This sequence comes from Molanna angustata, assembly GCA_963576475.1. Taxonomy (NCBI): domain Eukaryota; kingdom Metazoa; phylum Arthropoda; class Insecta; order Trichoptera; family Molannidae; genus Molanna; species Molanna angustata. The sequence continues at coordinate 45,300,645 of OY754966.1, forward strand.
TTCGATTAAAAACTGTTTTATTTAAGTTTTTAAACCCTCTTGAATAAATTTAAGAAAAAAACTTTCAAAAATTCATAGTAATAATGCAATAAAAAATCAGCGAGTCTATTTCTAATGTTCCCTGTCTCTAACGTAAAATTCTCTGATATAATTTTTGCGTAAGGGTCCGACATTTCTATTAACGTCACTGATTTCGCAGCATTATTATTGTTTATAGAAAGTCAGAAGTAAATTAATAAAAAAAACTCGTATTTCTCTATAGTTTTTTTTTTATTTAAATTTTAATGTCCTTGTTAAACAAGTAGGTACATATACATCTTCCTACGTTCCCTAAAATAAGCATATAAATGCTTGTGCTATAGGTGAACGAGTTTTCATGAATAGTTTTTCCTACGGTCTACGGGGACGCACTATGGACAGTAAATTAGCACGAAATCAATCAACGGATATTTTATCAAATCGTACGGTGTCCAACAACCGGCTTCATCTGTTTTTATGGGCCCAGATCTATTTCAAAGTGCTCTGTTAATCTCGGGGTCCTTTGTTGTGCACAGGATTAATGCATCGCCATTGTGACTAATTTCAATGGTTGACAAATGTGGGGCCGCATTCTCCGACACTCTCGACCAGCCAATAACAGTGCACACCCTCCCCACGCCCCTTGTTTAATACCCACCTGCAGGTATTTAGCAAACATTAATTATATTATTGGCGCGAATAAAGCCCTTAACGATCGGACTCATCCACGGAGCCGACAATTATTATTATCCAGTGCACATTAAGCGAATGCAATAAAAGTGAACGGAAATTGTTTAACGCCGCATTATCACCACAGCAGTAAGCACCCGGCTGTACACGCTACATATTATAATCCGCGTGTTTATACATTTGTACCATATCTACACGCGTCACATAAGTTGCATGTATTCCACATGTTTATTCATTTATTGGCAGAAACTATACGCGCGTGAAATACATAAGTCATATAGTGTATATTCTTCGTATTCATTTATCTGTACAATACAAGAGTCACATAAGTTTAATATATCGAATATATTATTTTTAAAATAATCTTTTTCTCAGATGCTATAAATGTTTGCGTAATGTATTTTCTTGTACCTACATACATGTGAAAGTTCAAAAATACAAAGAAAGCACACAATATCTTAAAAGAACTTTTCCTTTATGTATTCAACATGAGATTATATGTGCATGAGATTGTATATATATATATTTATGTGCATGAGAAATGTATATATGTTTATGCAAAGACGATGTTTAAAAATATTTTTAATGATATTTTAGCTTTTATATATCTTGGTATAGGTTTTCTATTTTTTTCGTATTATTTTAACCCTCTGCAAGAACGAAATCTCTTCTGAGAACATCAGAGATGAGGACATTGAGATGTATAACCGGAAACACTCTAAGAGACCAAATTTGAAATACCGAAATAAGAAAAAAGTGTAGTACGGAAGACATCGTCAGATGGGGAAGACAGCGGAGGCGATATTGGAGCTCACATGTTAACAGAATTGATGAAAATAGACTCCCACGTATCGCTCTCAAAAAGAATCAAGCTAGAAGAAGACCACCAGGAAGACCTCCAAAGACCTGGCGAGACAGTTGGCAGTCCACATCGCAGGAGACAGAATAGCGGTAAAAACAGATCTTCGGATCTATGAAAAGGAAGAAGAAGAAGAAGATTTTGAAGGATATCTGATCAGTGGTTTTCAACTTTTTTAACTGTCAAATATTCCAGTGACCCCAAGCTCAGAAAAATTATAAATTGATATTTTAATTCACTTGAATTTTCAATTTTATAAAATTAAATATTAATAAATAAATAAATAACCAACACTTTCTTGCACCCTGCGCGAGTGGTGAGTTTATTGCCGAATGGCAATTTCTTCCAACTAACCAGTGTTTCCAACCCAGAGAAGCAATATTTGCGTGAGAAATGAATTTAAATAAATTTCTTCTCTGCTGGGAATCGAACCCAGGACGCCCGCACAGAAACCAAACGGCTTACCAACTGTGCCACGGCGGTCGGTTTAATACTATAAAATGATTTAACAAACTCATTTCATGAAATTCTTAAAATTTTGTATGGAAAACTGTGGAGTGATATGATAGAGAGGAGTATACCGTTGGCCACAACCAACTCGTTATTAAACATTTACAGAAACGACTATACAAAGAATACAACATGTTCAAATTTAGTACAGAATTTTTAAAAATAAACAAATTATAAGACTTCGTATTTCGTACTTCGTACTTCGATTAATTATTACTGTACAAAATATGAAATAACCTAATTGACTCCCCTGAAATATTAAATGTTTTATCACTTAACGTACCAAACAGACATACCCGTACGCACAATTTATTTCACCAACCTACTTGCCACACAAATTATTGATATCACTCGACTATTTTCAGAATTCAGCGAGACAATGACTTAAAATTCAAACATACAGACATTTTCACGTCTCTGCAAACCTATCGGAAACAGATAAAGATATTTTCATCCCCATCCCAAAATTCCCTCAAGGGGGGGACTGCTGCCAACATACCTATTTTTCAATTTGATATACCATCATTATTTATTATCGAATCGTTCTTAAAAAAAATAATTTAGATAGTTTGGGTATTAAAAAAGAAAAATATATCTTTACTTTTTGATAATGTTCTGTATAAATTATTTTAGAAAAATAATGGCATTCCCCGATTTTCAACGTTTATCTTATATTTTTAATAAAATATAACGCCTAGTTCAACATATTTTTTTTAAATTAAAGAAGACATAATTTTATCAAGAAAAATATGATGTGAGGTTGCATTAATGCTTCAGGTTTAGTAAATAAACCTTAAATACATTTATTTTCCATTCAGCGCCATTGCAAAAAAAAAGTTTTTTTGGTTTATCAACTTAACCTGATGCATTAATGCAACGTTACAACGTATTTTTCCAGATATTTTGATCTTCTTTAATTTATAAAAAAAATAAAATGCTTGATACCTTATAGTTTTTTAGAAATTTTAGATAGATTCGGGGTATGCTTATTATTTTCCTACATGAATATACACAGAACATAATTAAAATGTTAAGGTATATTTTTCTTTATTTATTTCCATACTAACTAGGTTATTTTTTTCAAAATGATTTGTTTTTTAGTAATGATGCAAATTCAAATTGAAAAAATAGGTACGTTGGCAGCAGTCACCCTCTTTAACAAACTCCTTCCTTCACATAACATAATATCCCCTTTTTCTTATTTTGTTTTTATTACTTAGTTTTTTACTCTCATTATTGTTCAGCATACTTTACACTAGTATTTTTTTTTGTAGAGAACATTTTTTGCTTCTTGATTTCATATATTGATACATTCCATCACGCCACGTCCCATACGGGGTAAGCAGAGAACCGAGCGCCATACTCCTCTATCTTTTCACACATTTCTGGCTTCTTTTACAACACAAAGCAGAAACCCGGCGCATCGACCGAGAGGCAGTGTGCAATATAAGGATAACTACTCGCTTGAAGTAGTGGATCAATTCACTTACCTGGGCTCCAGTCTTACCGAAAATAATAAAGATCCAGCTGAAATAAGAAAAAGAATTACGGCAGCTAACAAAACATATTTTTTATTGCTCCCTGTTTTTAAATCTCGCAGTGTCCATCGTAAAACAAAGGTCACACTCTACAAGACCATAGTCAGAAGAGTGTTGGCATATGGATGCGAGACATTGACCATAACTGCGAAGATGTCTGAAACGCTGGACACCTTTGAAAGAAAGGTACTGCGTAGAATATGCGGACCCGTGAAGGATGGCGATGAATGGCGCATTAGACGCAACGATGAGTTGTACAACATATACCAGACCCCAAGTATCTCAACGCACATGAAATTACTTAGGCTGAGATGGGCTGGACATGTACAACGAATGCCAACAGAGAAGCAATATTTGCGTGAGAAATGAATTTAAATAAATTTCTCCCCTGCTGGGAATCGAAACCTGGACGCCCGCACAGAAGCCAAACGGCTTACCAACTGTGCCACGGCGAAGATTTTGTCATATGGCAATATCTTCCAACCAACCATATTTATTGTTTTTATGATACGTACCAATTTATGTGAATAAAATATAATATATTTTGGAACAAATAAAAACGAATGCGCTGTGGCTTACCAAAGAAACTAATCATCAAAGTATTCAAATTTTGTATGGAAAATATTCAGCACATTCATGAATTAAGTTTATTAAATTATATTTGATATAAAATTTTATTATAACAAAAACAAAATACAGCCATTTAATGTAAGTGATGTGTCTTTTTACCAATTTTAAGATAAAAATAACAAATTTCGAGTTTTCTGAACTTGGGGTCATTTTAAAATATTTGACAGTTAAAAAAATAGAGAAGCACTATTCAGATATCCTTCAAAATCTAACGGGGTCTTAGCGAGTATTAGATATATAAATTTACAAAATTTGAAAAGAATCGAATGAGTACTTTAGTTTTTAATCGATAAAGTAAAATAAACTCGCTGTACATAGCACATAGCAAATAGAAGGTACACAGCATACACACACAGAACAATATCAGCATGATACAAGTTGATAATCTGCAATAAAAAAATAACCTTAATAATTGCGAATTCATAACTCCCCACTATATCCCTTGGGTTACTGAGGAGTAAAATAGGACAAGGATATGATAAGGAGACAAAAGTATGTGCTATGTATAAGTAAAAGAGTTACAAACCTTAATATAATATTATAATATTTTGTATTAATTTTTAGCTGATGTATCATAAACATCAATCGTTGAATCGCAAAAATGCTGGGTATTCGTGATATTATTCCGATATTAATATTTTTACAATGAAGGGTAGGTAGGTAGGTATGTAGCTATTAATACTTTGTTATTGTAAACTTTACAACGGATATGTAGCTACTTAGGTAGGTAAAGTAAGAAGTATGAGCCGGTAGGTACCCATAACAAGCCATTATGGATTTAAGTTAAGTTCTTTGAAGCACTCACGGGGTCGATAGAGTAAGTTTCTCTAGAGATTGAAGTCCACACTTATAATTAGAATAAGTTTGGTACATTTTGCTCACCATAAACTTAGTTATTATGGTTAGATAGTAAAATTATTAATGTTCAAAGTATTCCACAACTCTTAAAGTGGATGAAATTATCTTCAAGTGGATTGCATTTTTACAATGACATGACGTAATTAATTTTATGTGAATACCTGCGGGTTAAGTTCTAAGTAAAATGTCTTACATAATATTAAGTAACAATAATGCAAATGCTTTGAAACAAATTGGTTCTTAAACTTAGCACGACTATTTTCGGAAGTATACCTCATCCAAAGACAATTGTTTTTTGTAGGTGCGGTTCAGGAGTGACATCTGTGCGAGGGCATTGTCACCTCGTGTATATGGAATGTTGCATTGTATACAAACCAATTTCTCAATATTTAGATTTTTAAATACCCAAATGTAATACAAGACAAAACAAAACAACTACATATGTATATTTGGGAATAAAATGTTTCAATTGCCTCCCAAATGAATTAAAGCAGATAAAGGAATATAAAAAGTTTAAACAAAAATTAAAATTGCACCTAACATTCTTAATTGGTTTTTTTCGATTTGTTGATTGATATATTTTAATTGCCTGTATTTCCTTTTTTTTATTTGAATATGTATTTGGATATGTTTCAACTGTCTGTATTCCTCATTTTTTCAATTATTTTTAAACTTTTTTTAACGTTTGTTTGATTTTTTGTTTATGTATGATTTTTATTTAATTTCTTTATGTATGATTTCGATTTAATTGCTATGTATTTGATATTTTTTATTTGTCAATATAAGTGATTCCCTCATCAAGCACAAGATCGCAAACTTTTGATGAGGCATTGCAAAAAAAAACTATTTGTTATTTGTAAAAAACTATTACTATACTATTGAATTATATATTTATGTGTATTATAACTAGTGTCCGACCGAAGGTCAGTTTTTGGCCGAAGCCGAAACCTTCGGCCAAAGCCGAAGCCGAAGGTTTGAATTTTAATAAAAAAATCGATTAAAATAATAAATAATCTGCTTTCGTGACTTAGTTGGTTAGATATCCAACTACTGAGCCAAGTCCTGGGTCGATTGATTTTACTTAAAAAATTCGATTAAAATAATGAAAAATCGGCTTTCGTGACTCAGTTGGTATGATATCTGACTACTGAACCAAGGGTCCTGGGTTCGATTCCCAGTAGAGACACAGTTTTTATTTGTATTTTCAATATGGATCCATGAGATGATAAATATCACAAGCCTGTAGAATGTGGCAACTTGTTATTGGGTGCTGTTATTGCATGTTTTTACAATTTTTAACTGTTTTTAGAGACTGACAAAAAGCTTCGGCTTCGGCCGAAAATTCGGGTTATTTTTGGCCGAAGCCGAAGGTTTTTTTTTGGTCGAAGGTGGCCGAAGCCGAAACTTCGGTCGGACACTAATTATAACATTATATGTTAAATAATAAAAAAAAATACCAACACAGCAAAAAACTGTATCAACCCGGAATTCCGAACCAGCTCAGAAGTCGAACGTCGACATAATTTAAAGATAAGCGTCGGTCTTGACCAAAATCGTAAAATCAATATATTGAGAGCGCCAATTAAGTGAATTTAATGTTCTCTTTCAGATGTTGGGAAATACAACTAACTGTGTTTGATGAAGCATAATTTTATAGCAGCAAGCACGGTACAGCAATTCAATTAATTAAGGAAATAATAAAAGCAGAAAACGGAAGGAAGGTAAGTAGGCAAATGGAAGTCTTCTACTTCGCGAAACTGAAAAACGATCGAAGATTATGAACACAAAGTTTTAAGACGAAATGAATAATCTCTCTTTAAATTATAATACTAAGAGTGATACGTGACCTACACCAGAGATAGCATTTTCTCTTATTTTATACCTTTTCTCCTCCCCTCCTTTATTTCATTACTTCATTATTTTACTCATTCTATTCATAGCTATCTTCATTTGTTGAGCTGTTCTTAGCAAATTTAATTTGATTATTGAGATGGGTCGATGGCAGAGCGGTTAGCGCGCTGGCTTTGTCGCAAGTTCGCAAGTTCCAATCCTGTCTCGACCGATTTCGTTCACCTTATGGCACAAGCATTTATGCTTAGTTTAGGGAATGTAGGAAGATGTATATGCACTTGTTTAACAAAGACATATTAATTAATTGTTATAAAAAAATAATATAGTTTTTGTATACTATTTATTTATTATTTGTTTAGTCAATCAGTACTTTTTAAAATTTGCGAATTTGTTCATCTTATAGTCGCTTATACCCCATAAGATTTTGAAAGATATATGAATAGTGCTTCTCTATTTTACTAACTGTCAAATATTTCATATTGACCCCAAGCTCAGGAAACTAAAAATTTTAGGTATTTATTTTGAAATTGGCAAATTGGCACATCACTTTCGTAAACTGGCATTGAAGAATTATCAATAGACAGAGTCGATGGCAACGCGGTTAGCTCGCTGAACAAGTAATCCAGTGGTCGACCGATTTCGTTATACATATAGCACAAGCATTTATGCTTAATTTAGGGAATGTAGGAAGATGTTTATGTAATTGTTCAACAAGGACATAGTTTTTAAATTAAAAATAAATTAACAAACTCATTTCATGAAGATGCCGAAAATTTTTAATCCAACATTTGAATACTCTGTGGAGTGACTTGTTAGTGAGGGGTTTGGCGTTGGCCACAACCTACTCGTTCTATATTAGTTACTTCTCGGGCAACTATTTTATTTTTTATTTATTTATTTTTTTATTTATTTTTATAAATAGTCAACAGCTGTATAATTTTTTTTTATATAAAACAATTACATATAAATTGAGCCAATTACAGACTATTATATATAAGTACTTCACATAGAACACGTACACGCATTCATAGAAAACATGTAAATATGAAAATATAAAATAACATAAGAGAAAGATATATATATATATATATATATATATATATATATATATATATATATATATATATATATATATATATATATATATATATATATATATATATATATATATATATATATATATATATATATATATATATATATATATATATATATATATATATATATATATATATATATATATATATATATATATATATATATATATATATATATATATATATATATATATATATATATATATATATATATATATATATATATATATATATATATATATATATATATATATATATATATATATATATATATATATATATATATAACTGCATGAATACAAAATAATGAAAATATAGCCACATCGTCACTGAAGGGGTCACATAAAAATCAATGTATTGTTAGTGGGTATCTACAACGGCACTGTATTAACGACCGTGCGATGATTCATTAAATTTCAACATTAATGTGCGGGTGACCTATCTCCAGCAATGGGTAGTTTACAAAATAAAAAATAAAATCCAATATAAATTTAGTAGTATAAAGATATTTATCCAGTATAAAAGATATTTTGAAAATTAGTATAATATGGCGTGTGATTGTGTGTATGTGTGAGTGAGTGTGTGTGCATGTGTGAGTGTGAAAGGATTTATGTGTTATAGTAAGTTAGGGAGCCGTTATGGTAGATACTGTGTGCATGTTATTATAACACGAACCCTAAAATATTTTGCCACATTCGGGATTCTTATAATAATCACAAATTCACACTGATAACGCTGCGATAACTGTGACTCCATCGGGAATCCAACTAATGTATTCTTTGGATCAGAAGTCAGATATCAGAAGTCAGGTAAGGATCTGCCTTGATACCACAGGCGGTTTCTTAGTGTGTGCATAAGTGCACTGCACTGCTTACTAAAATAAAAAAGAAATATCCCTAGAAATTTATCAAAACACTTGTAAACATACATTTCAATAATAATATGTATGTAGTAAATTTCCTGTAGGTACATGGTGAATGCGCGGTGTAGTCGTGACCGTGAGTATACTGTAGTACGAAATATATTTCGCGCATGCGCATTAAGGATTATGTGCACTTTCAATAATGCCCGTAAATAAATGTGAGACCTCATACAAATTCTATATTTTGTTCAAAATCGTCGGTATTATAATGCCTCATTGGTCTACATATGCGTTAGAAAGAGATGTAATCATTCAGTTGTCGTGCACTGCCCGATCTGCCCCGCACATGCGCATTGAAGACATATTCTGTCCATAATAAGAGTTACCAAAAACATGCGTAAAAACGACCTTTAAGATTTGATTAGTAAAGATTATTTTACATTTACTGACGTATAATGTTATACAACGTATAATGTTATACAAATACAACAACATTCAAGTTTGACTGTTTGACCGGTTGTCCACACAGAACACAAAGTGTCATTCATCGATTTATCTGTTTTTTAAACAAAACATCTTTCTACAGTGAATAAAGATATGAAATAATATCGACTGAATTGCGTGTTCTTTATTCTCGTGGTATTTTTTCAACGTCGATGGAGTGATAACAATTTAAAAACTATTTGAAATACCTACGATCCAGTCTTATAGTAAATTATCATACAATTATTTGTACAATCTCAATGACAACTGAGGAGTGCCATCGGTGATTTTCTACGCATTTTTTCTAATATTTTTGAGGATAATACATTATTATATTCTTATTATAACAGAAGACTGTCTCATTGCTTTATCAATGGTGTCCAAAAACAAATCCATATTTAAAACAATCGTGTAATCGAAGTGTTTATACAAATGAAAGTGTCGAAAGTTTTTTTTTTCATTTGCATCTAGATATACCCAGTGTGAGTACCTACCTAGCATTTAATGAAACTTTAATTTATAAGAAATATCCATTTTTTATACAAATAAAAAATGTTTTTATATATTTTTTATTGTGATGTATTTGGCCAAACGATATGAAAATGTTAATTAAAATTAACTTATAAAATCTTACTGTAGTCATTTATTTGTAATACAAAAATTTTGAATTTCTCGCTTGTGTATTTAATTTTTATTAATCCCTTTGTACATAATATATGCAAATTTATTACACACTCGTAGGATTATTGCCATTAGGCAATTCATTCCAATCAATTTATAGAGTTATATAAAGGATCGGGTTATATTTCCAGATGAGGTATAGTTTTAATTGTGTTTTCAGTCTAGCTCTATGAGACGATAAATATCTATCCAGAAAGTGTCAATTTGTTATTGGGTACGTGTGTGTTAAATTAATATTTGAATAAGTACATTTAAATTTCTTGAGAAAAAAAAATACAATCGACTATTTTATGATAACATATACCATATACGCATAGATTGGACTTTTTTCCTACTAGTAATCAAATAAATTTGTCAAAAAATAATAAATACTTCCTTGCATCCTGTATAAGTGGCGAATTAAGTGGCATTTGGCAATTCTTCCAACTTAACAGTGTTTAAAACCCACAGAAGCAATAATTGCGTAAGAAATATAAAGATGAATGTAGGTACATATTATTATGTTTATGTAAATATGCACCGCCTATAATTTCAATCACGAGCCGCCTCTGCTTGATACTCTTAGATTTTTTGAGATAGAGGTTTTAGAGTGTTTTAGCCTGGTTGTCGATATTCTAAGTGAACGGAATATGTAAAAATAAAGGATACAAATCATATAATCGCAGAGTAGCAATTCAAAACTTCTAGTGCCTCAGAACAGGCTCTGTCTAGCGAGGCAGTAAAATTTACAAATATATGGAAAAAAATAAAAATTGTAATTGGGTATAAACTAAAAAAAAATTGTACGAGTATTTTTGTTCCTTTGAAATAATATTTATAATGTTGGAAATATACTATTCATTCATTCATTCATTCATTCATTCATTCATTCATTCATTCATTCATTCATTCATTCATTCATTCATTCATTCATTCATTCATTCATTCATTCATTCATTCATTCATTCATTCATTCATTCATTCATTCATTCATTCATTCATTCAAACAAGCTGTGCCACGAAGATCTACTAACTGTAGGTATATTTTGTTATTAGTTATTCGGTATTCAAAACCGTTTCAGCCCTATCCAATATACATACATTTTATCATCCCCTGTAGGTAGGCAGGTACTACACATACTATTTCAACATTAAACGGATATGAACCCTTTCATGTGCATCCATTCTACCGCAAACTTTACATTAGGCCCGATTTTTTTTCTCCTTTATACTTCGTATTTATACAACAGCTGATGACACGTTAACAAATTATCAAAGGGTCGAAATATAATCGTTTGCGTTTTCCACCATTCTGTATGTACGGACCAGTTCAGCCACCAATTCAAGGCTCCACATCACAAGCGCCACAAGGCTTCCACGATATTCATTACTTTCTGTGAGGCGTGTCCAACGTCAATACTCGGTATTAAACAACATTTAAAAAAAAATAATATAACAAACGTTGTAATACTTCTACTAAGATATAGCGCAGTATCCTTCATCAGTATCCTTTTATTACTAACTTAAAAACTAAAGACAAACTACTTTACTACTGTGGAAGAGGTGGTGGTAATGGAAGGGGGTTGGGGTGGGGGTGGGGGTGTTAGTGACAGTACGTGGGGCTAATAATATTGTATGTTAAGGATTTGATTTTTTGGTACTCGTTCTAATGAATGTACTGTCAATCTGGAATGGTATGTCTTCCTTGTACCCCGCGCAAGTGGCGAGTTTATTGCCGTACGGCAATTTCTACCAACTTACCAGTTTTCCCAGCCCAGAGAAGCAATATTTGCGTTAGAAATGAATTTCAATAAATTTCTCCTCTGCTGGGAATCGAACCCAGGACGCCCGTACAGAATCCGAACGGTTTACCAACTGTGCCATGGCGATCGATGTCGATATTTATTTTTACTGACAAACATTTAACATCTCAATAGAGACGAAGTTGAGATTTTATAGAAGAATTAGGAACTCAAGGCACCTACAGGGCTTACGACCTATCATCAGCTGGTTTCACTTGTTTACTTTATGCGCTTGCGCAACGTTCATCAACTATGCCTTCTTACGTTGAGTCTTGGTGAATTGTTACACATTATTCAAATATATAGAAATTTCAAAAATTACATTGATAAAATGTAAGATGAAGAAAGATGTAGTAACTAGAATGAAAGTTAACACACTTAGATGGTTTGGTCACGTGGAAAGAATGAATGAAGAACGCTTGACGAAAAAAATATATAAGGCTGACAGGAATGGAAAAAGAGGTCGGGGGCGCCCAAGAAAAGGATGGCACGACCATGTGAACGATATTCTGAAAGAAGGAAATGTTAGAAGTCTGAACAATAGAAGAACATGCATGAGATGTAGCATGAATGTTGACGAGGCGGTGAATGTATGTCAAGATAGAATAGTGTGGCGTTCTGTTCTCTCTGCCTACCCCGCGAGGGACATGGCGTGATGGTATGTATGTATGTATGTACATTGATAAAAGTACTCAATAAGAAGGCATAATTAATCTTAATACATATGCATGTAAGGTAGTTTAAATATAATATTTTTTGAGCATCTTATTATAGCATCGCATAGCGTTTTTTTATACATTAATGTTTTTTATCATATTTTTATCTTGTTTATTATATTTATATGCTATTTACCTTTTTTATCTATTTTATTTATTGTATTTGTCATGTTTAAAATGCTATTATATGAATTTTTGAAGGGATTTCGAATTGTATGATAGTATCTAGTTTTTGCTTATTTTATTTTATTTCTTCTTCTTCTGATTATGTCATATCAGGTCTCCCCGACGTTGACGTTGTCGGTGCGAAAAAGCTCCTCCAAAGTATTCATACCGGTCCATTCGTGGATGTTTTGCAGCCAGGAAAACTACCTTCTTTCGACCCCTCTACGACTCTGAATCTTTTTTTTATTTTAATAATCATTTGTTAGATAAATGTGTTTCTTTGTATTTTAATAATCATTTGTTAGATAAATGTGTATCTTTTTATTTAAATAATCATTTGTTAGATAAATGTGTTTCTTTTTATTTTAATAATCATTTGTTAGATAAATGTGTTTCTTTTTATTTTAATAATCATTTGTTAGATAAATGTGTTTCATTTTATTTTAATAATCATTTGTTAGATAAATGTGTTTCTTTTTATTTTAATAATCATTTGTTAGATAAATGTGTTTCTTTTTATTTTAATAAGCATTTGTTAGATCAATGTGTTTCTTTTTATTTTAATAATCATTTGTTAGATAAATGTGTTTCTTTTTATTTTAATAATCATTTGTTAGATAAATGTGTTTCTTTTTATTTTAATAATCATTTGTTAGATAAATGTGTTTCTTTTTATTTTAATAATCATTTGTTAGATAAATGTGTTTCTTTTTATTTTAATAATCATTTGTTAGATAAATGTGTTTCTTTTTATTTTAATAATCATTTGTTAGATAAATGTGTTTCTTTTTATTTTAATAATCATTTGTTAGATAAATGTGTTTCTTTTTATTTTAATAATCATTTGTTAGATAAATGTGTTTCTTTTTTTCCTTCTAGTTTATTTGTATATATTTATCATGTAATTATAATATTTTATTTTGTTTGTGTAAATATCTACTAAGCCGTATAATATAATATATAATATACCTACATACTGATTGCAGTGAGGAAAGTAAGGTACGTCATCAAAGGAATATTCAATAATATGTTGATTTTTTTTATTAATAGTTGTATAAATTATTGAAAGACATTCATCACAAAAAAAAACAGTGATAGCATATTTATAAAACATATTTTATTTATAAAGTTAATCGACGGAAACTTACTTGTGAAAATCCATAATCTATACAAATTAAAACTCACAAACTTTGTATGGTTGTGACCATTGTGTATGGTATAGGACCATTATGTATATTGCATGCAAAAAATACCACATTGTAGGCTTCGCAGCATATAGTTGTGTTTTATATGACTGGATTAACAAGGATCAGAATCCGGAGTAGAACATTTTAAGTGTTTTTGTGTTTGCGATTGTGTGTATGTATGTATATATGTGTCTGTGTGTGTGTGTGTGTGTGTGTATATGACCGTCCCCCTTATAACTTTTGATCCACTTGAAACACAAAGCCCAACATTTCAATAAATATAGATATTCTAAGGGCTACAAAAATTATACACTGAGAATTTAGAATTTTTGTTTCAGTCAGGGTTTATTAATATTTAAATTTTTATTTTATTTTTCCACATTACTCAAAAATAATAAAAGATATAAGGCTGGAAATATTTATGACTATAGAAAAATACAATATCTCAAACCATTTAATATAAATATTTCATAGAATTCTCAAACGTATTTATTAAAGAAATGTTTGTATGGAACATATAAATGTGTAAAAAACGCCGAAACACCACGACTAGACGATTTATCTTTATATATATAATTCTTCTGTACATATGTATGTCACTTAACTCCTCCTAAACGGCTGAACCGATTTTGATGAAACTTTTTTGTGTATTTATGTGAGTCCCTGAATGGATTAGATTCACAAAAAGGAATGTTATACATTAATGAATATCAACCGTTATTAATATTTTAGGAAAAGCATTCGAATTTTTTCTATTTCTTTCCACGATAGCTATATCAAAGTCATCTCAATGTAATGTGTCTTACTTCCTTTTAATCCACAAAATCCACATCCATTTTAATGTTTGTTAAACCAGCTAATTACAGACAAGCCAACTTTCGAGCAGGACAACGTCTGTCTGGTCCGCTAGTTTTCTATAAAATGTGTACACATTGTAGCAGCACATCTCAAACTTTTTTATCCTTTATTTTTACTCCTCACTAACACAAGATGATATTATTATAGTGGGGAGTTATGATTTCGCAATTTTTAAGGGTATTTTTTTTGTTGCAGATTATCAACTAGTATCATGCTGAGATTGTATTCTGAAAGTTTCATCACAATGTATCTGTGTGTGTGTGCTATGTGCTATGTGCTATGTACGGCGTGTTCATTTTACTTTATCGATTATAGACTAAAGTACTCATTCGATTCTATTCAAATTTTGCAAATATGTATATCTAATACTCGATTAGATCCCATTAGATTTTGAACGATATATGAATAGTGCTTCTCAATTTTTTTAACTGTCAAATATTTCAAAGTGACCCCAAGCTCAGGAAACTTAAAATTTGAAATTTTTATTTTCAAATTCGTAAAAAGGCACATCATTTTCATAAAATGGCATTGAAGAGTTATCAAGTTTTCATAATAAAATATTTAAATAAAAAATAATTTAACAAACTCATTTCATAAAAATGTTGGAAATTTTCCATACAAAATTTGAATACTTTATAGAATGACTTGTTAGTGAGGAGTTTAGCGTTGGCCATAACCCACTCGTTTTAATTTATTGACATCGTTTCATACATGATGATATGATACACAATATGTAGAGACTCTTATAGTTAGATATTTAATATTCAAACATACATGCATACCATCAAGTTGATACCTATAACGGATAAGAAAGATGGATTATACTCCACACTATCCTATACTTACACACACATTTTTTGTCTGACCATTGGATGTTATGTATTACAGGCAACTAGTAAATGTTGTTGTTTGTCTTAATTAACTCTCTCGTATTATAAGCAATTGCATTTAATCATTTAGTAAAACGAAAAAAAAAATAATCGTTATTTCTGTCCTCATTTACTGAAAGGGTAGGTAATTAATTAAAAACACACCAGAGTTTACAAATTTGCTCCAGTAATTACAAAATAACAGACAGTTTAATCATGTAAGGTATGTAATATTTAAATAAAAATAAATATAAGCACAAGTACCAATATATGTAATTATGAAAATTGTAGGGGTTTGGCTCACAACATAATTAATTTATTAAATTGATTTCATGGCGGAAAATAATTATTATACCGTGGTATTAATTCATTTGGTAATACCAGATTTACAAATATCATTTTAGGGTTGATGAATCACTTTAAAACATTACGGGATAAAATAGTTTGAACAAAATGATAAATTAAATATATTTCATTTGGCCGCATATATCACAACTACAAAACTGAGTTAAAATATAAAATCTAAAAATCTAAAATATAAAATTCATATTTGAAATGCAGGAAATTTAACCCTGCCGAACATTAGTATACCTTAAAATTGGCAAATTTTAAATTTTTTGTATTATCTATATATGTATGTATCTACGCAAATATATATTTTGTGATCGTCCAAGTATCGCACAAGGATATCCATGGGTGTACCAACAGCTGATCGATAGTAATTATATTTGTTGTAAAATAACATGATTTTTTTGGATATTTTTTTCCGTCACAATTAAACATACAATAAATCTTGAATAACTTTTTATTTATTTTTTGTTGTAATATGATTGTTCATCATTTGTGCACAAGTGTGACGATTAAACTCGCACGTCACCAGCGATTACTATTGTAGCATCGGACCTTCCCAGAGTACTATTATAGCATCGAACCTTCTATTTCATAGTGTATGTTTTTTTATTTATTTCATATACTGTATGTTTTTTGTATGTTTAAGACTGCTAGTCCCTTAAATATATAAATAAACTTTAACAACTTTCATTTTAGCGTTTTTAGTTAAACTATTAATATTACAAAAAACATTGGTCTTAAATATACATATACATGAAATCTTTGACTAATAGCTAGGTCCATTTTTGGTACATAATTTTTTCTTCATCATTCCTAATTATTTGCAATGAAAAAAAATTAAATATATTTCTTGTATGATATAAAAATAAAAATCTCAAATTTTCGAAACAGATTTAAAAATTTATCGAAAAATGTGTTTGCGGCATCTCCTTTCGCCATAAATTTAAATATTCAGGAAATTTCCCAATTTGCTCAACGGACTGGGAGATGTTTGATATAATTATATTATATATGCTGAGAATTTTACATGAACTCCAAGAGAATTGTAGTCTTGATAAAATAAAAAAAATATGAAAACAATATTCAAAATTAAATTATAAATTTATCGATGACGGACCTGTTCTTTTTCACCTTGATAAGGGATGAAAACAATTTTGTAAAAATTACAGAATATACCTACCTTATTAACTTATTTCTTGTACGTCTTAAAAACTACTTCTACTAAAACAATTTCTTGTACGTCTTAAAAACTACTTCCCTTCTAAAGCACTTAGCTGCGATTTTCATAAATTAAACAAATCGTTAAAACAATATTAATAAATTATATATTATATTTTTTATAACAATTTTATCATCTCAATAGAAACGAAGTTGGAATAATTATTAGGGAACTAGTAACTCAAGGCTCCAACAGGGCTTACGACCTGTCGTCAGATGGTTTTACGTAACGCTCACAAATTATGCCTTCTAATTGAGGTCATTATCAATTTTTTTTTTGAAAGTAGTATATATGTATTTTAATAATGAAAATATCGACGGTGGAAAGGCTATTTGACTAACGTGCAGTTCATCAACTTTACAGTAGAGCGATTTAAAGTTTAAATTTTTTGAAAAAAAATCATAACAATTAAACGAATTAATATATTTTAAACTTGTTTTCTACAAGTTTTAGAAGATTTTTTATGTTATTTATTGAAATAAATAACATTCTATTTAGTTAAAAGCCCTGCGAGATAAGTGGTCTGTTAGTCAAATTGTTTTCTGAGACAGTCAGGTAAAACGACTAACATCATACATCTGTATATTTTCCGGTAGGTCTAATTGACTAACGTGCATTTTTACCCAATAAATTGTCTAGTAAAATGATTAACATCCTAATTTTATATGTTTTTTAATAGGTCTTTTTGAGTAACGTGCATTTTTATTCGACAAAACGTCCAGTAAAAAGAAGTTAAGGTAACTAAAGAGTAAAATTGCATCGGGTATAACACCTTACTTCATGAATCACTAACAATAAATATTCAAGTAAAACATCTAAAGAGGCATGTTTTATATCAAATTAAAACGATGAAAACATGATGTAATAGTGATCATAAACGTGGCACAAAAATTTTTTGAAGGGGCTACTTATTTTAATATATAGGAAATTATAGGAAAATATAATCATTCAACTATAAAAAATATATTAAAACAAAAAGTCAAAATTGTAAATATCATTAAACCTTATTGTCTATTGAAAAATAAACATATGACCTATTGGCCTATTGAGAAAAATATGAGTATGTAATAAAATTAATAATAAATTAAATCATTCAATCTTAAATTTATCAATTATAATATATATTATATAATATGTATCATCAAAATTTTAACAATGTTTTGATGTTGTGATGTTGTATAATATTAATTTGTAGGGTTTTTGGACTAATAATCATAATAATAATAACAGCGCTTCATGTATAGTAAATAGGTAAGCACTTGTGATATATAATAATAACGTGACAATAAAATTCTGGTTGCTTTGCTTGACCAAAACAAAAAGGAAAGGAAGTGTTATGAATGAAAGACACGATGGAAGGATGGAACTATGGTCGGGCCTAAGAGAAGATGATTTTTCATGCGTGGGAGTAGGGGCGATATTAGATGAGCGAATGGTAGAGTGTATGAAAAAATATATGTTTGTAAGCTCAAGACTCATGTGTACCAGATTTAAGATGAGAATCACAGGTGTGTTTCTATTTATGGGATATGCGCCTGTAAACTCTAGCTTGGAGAATGCAAAAGATGAGTTTTGGGCAAGTTTTATAGAGGAAATGAACAGGAAAATAGAAAATGAAAAGTTGATTCTGGCAGGCGATTTGAATGGCTGGGTAGGCATCTGGAGAAAAGATTTCGAATCAACTCTCGGACCTTACGGCGATAGCCGATAAAGTGAATGATAACGGCAAAAGACTGTTAGATGTTTGTGTGAAAAAGGACCTCTTTGTATCAAACACAATTTTTGATCACAAAATAATTCATATGTATGCATGGGAAATAGAAAATGAAAGATTTTGTATGTGTGGACATTGCTCTGAGAAAAGCGACTGTTGATATGAGGGTGCCGAGCTAGAGACAGACCATTTTTTGGTTGTCACAAAAATATGCCTGTTTACGGGTTGGCGCTCTAGAACTAATCGTGGCACTCTACCACCGCGTATCAAAATAGAGAGGCTGTAAGAGGAAAGTATCAGACAAGAATTTTCAAGAAGAATTAAGTGCCCCTTAAGTCCCCACACAGTGACAGAGATGAATATAAGTGGCACATGGAGGATACTTAAAAACAATGTATTCAACGTGGCTAAAAATGTGTATGGCAAAGCAAAAAGAGGTAGAATAAAAAGGGATGCTTGGTGGAATGAATGAGTAAAGAAAGTAGTGGAAGAAAAACGAAATGCGTGGAAGAAATGGTTGTCATGTAAAGGATCTGGATGCGAGAAGGAAGAAAGAGCTAAAAATATATGTACAGAGTGCAAGAGGAAAAAAAACAGTAAAAGAAGAAAAAAATGCACTGACAGAAAAAGAAAGCATGAAAATTGTGATTATTTTTTCTGGAAACACAAAAATGTTCTGGAAAAGAGTAAATCGACGAAAAGAAGGAGTTATGCGAAGTCCGAAATGTATAAAAGATAAAGATGGATGTATGGTTATAGACGAAGAAAAAGTCAAGGAAAGATGGATGGAATACTTTGAAGAGTTGTAAGAAAGCACACAGTGCGAAAGTCTGATGAGATGAACAATAGGATACCATGAAATGAATGTGAGAATGAAAGCGAGAAAATTTCAATAAAGATGTCAGAGAAGCAGTAACGCATGCACATACAGGACAGGCCTCGGGATTTGACTGTATACCAACCGAATTTATCAAATATGGTGGTGAAAAGACGATGGAGTGGTGTCATTGCCTCTTCAAAAAATAAATTAATAAATGTTGGGAGACAAGACGTACCCCGTCAGATTGGAGAAACGTAGTGAATGTGCCCCTTTTTAAGAAAGGGTCAAAATTAGATTAAAAAAAACTACAGGGCTAACAGTCTGCTGAGTTCGGTTGGAAAATTGTATGGTAGGATACTGGACCAAAAGTTGAGGTTACAGCAAATAAGGTATGGGATGCACAAGTAGTGAATGTTGGAGTTAGAGGTTGCATCGACCAAATCTTTTCCTTTCGAAAGACGATTGAAAAGGTTCTGGCAAAAAACCAGAAACTTTTCTGTGCTTTCGTAGACCTGGATAAGGCCTACGAGTCCGTGAAAAGCTTTGGAATGTGCTATCAGTGTATGGAGCGGGAGTTAGGTTAATAAGGGCAATATCATCTCTCTACGAAGAAAGCCAAGCCTTTGTGAGGATTGAAAACTCTCTTACAGGATGGTTATCCATTAATAAGGGAGTGAAGCAAGGGTGCGTATTATCACCGTGGCTCTTTAATTTATACATACTTTGACTTCTGTGAAAGAGCACTGTGATCTAATGTTAAAATAGTAATCGATGGATGCATGAAAAATGGACTGAGAATGAATACAACTAAATTTAAAATGATGGTATTTGAGAAGGACAAAAGACGAACAAAATGCGAGATACGAGTGGAGAATGTACAATTAGAACAAGTCGATGAATATTTATACTTAGGAAGCATGTTTCAGCATGATGGAAGACTGGAAAAAGACATTGAAAGGAGAGTAACAGCAGGGAATAGAGTGAATGGTGTATTAAGAACTGTATTGGCTGACCCAATTATTTCGAGACAAGCAAAGCTCGCGGTACACAATGGTATCATCGTACCGACTCTAATGTATGCTAGTGAGACATGGACATGGCAAAAGATGCATGAAAGTAGAATTAACGCGGTTAAAATGAGGTCACTAAGACGAATGTGTGGTAAAATGATAGAATAAGATATGGAGATATTAGACGAGAATGTATGAATGAAAGAAATATCGTAAGTAAGATGAAAATAAATGTCCTAAGGTATTGTGGCCACATAGAAAGAGTAATGACAGTCTGATAAAAAAAAGTATATAAGGCTGATAAAAGAGGAACGAAAAGTAGAAGTCGGCCAAGGAAAATTTGGCACGATCACATAAATGGAATTTTGAAAGATGGAGACATAAAACTAAAAATAACATAAGAACGTGTATGAGAATACGCATGGACGTGAACGAAGCGAGAAATATATGTCAAGAGAGAGGAGTCTGGCGTTCGGTTCTCTCTGCCTACCCCAAATAGGGAAAGGGTGTGATGGTATGGAATAGATTAGCATGACGCGCTCCTCTTACCACGGTTGTGCATAGACTAACGTCACAACGAGACAGTGCCGCTGTTTATAGCATTTAAGTAACGACAATTTGCTCCCTTAAATTTACAGCTAACAAACCACTTCTGTACTTTTGGTATTTATTTTATTTGATTAACAGACAATCATAATAAAAATATGATTGCAGTAAAATGATTAACACGTTGAAAATTATTAAAGATGTGTGTAGAAAATTGTCTAACGTGCCGAAAGTAGTAAAAATGAAGTGGTTTATTTGACTAAAATGCCATTGGCTTATTTTTTCTAGTGAGTATAAAAGACTAACACGCCGAATGTAGTATAAATGAAGTGGGTTTTATTGACTAACCATCAGTGACATACTATTTTCGAGTAAGGATTAAAGGCTAACGTGCCGTAGAAAAAATGATATAATCGAGAAAAAACTCTAAACAGATATATCGAAAAATTTTCAATCAAGAATAAAATCTAATAAGCTCACATTGTTGAAATCATAAAAAGGCAAGGTGCCTAAAATCAAAATATCATTTCTCAACTCATAGCTAACTGAAGTTTAAAAAAAAAACACAGTATTTTGTGTCGTTTTAGCCATAGTATATTTTTATATCTTCTTAAACTGTAAGCATTTTAAAATGACTAATACGCCAAAAAAGTTATTTGATCGTCGTGAAACCAAAACCATTCGACGCAGAAAAAAAAGACGATTCCAACGGTGTATATAACTCAATATCGCCAAAATTGGCGTGTTAGTCAATTAGCCTTTCCACCGTCGATATGTTCATTTGAAAATAATCTGAGAACACATAATCTGAAATTATAAAACGCATTTTTAGGGGTTATAATTTTATTTAATTTTGTATTTCTTCTTGGGCAGCTAACGGGTATATTGACAAATATTAATTAACACCAGCCCAATAACATTATAAAATAATATTGACTAATAGACCATAACGCCTGAAAAAAAATGTCCGCAAACTGTATAGTATTGTGTATTGTAGTCCCGTAAAAAAATATTTACTTAATCATTTTTAAATTACATTAAGTTGTCAATGCAATCGACAACCCAATGAATGAGCTCACTTGAAACTAGATCGGTCGGTGCCAGAGCGACTAGCTCCCTAGATTAGTAATCCAGTGGACGCGAGATCGTGTCCTGCAAAGCATCGATTTAAATCATGAATGCATGAAGATGTTTATGTACTTTTTAATAAAAGAAATAATAATTAAAATAAAAAAATAACTATAAATTTATTGATACAAGAATTTCAATACTATATTGTTTAAACTTATACTGAGTTATTTTTTACACGACTGATTTTGAAATGACCGCCTCATCCTCAGGACGTTGTCATCCGTCTGTGAATGATATTCTGACAACAGCAAGAGAAAAACGTGAATATTAGATCGATCAAGAAAAAGTTTCGGATTTCGTTGCTCGAGTAGTAAGATATCTGACATCTGAGCTAATAATAAAGGATTTGATTAACGGCGGAGACACAATTAAATTTTAAATTATGTAACAATAAAAATTAAGAATAATAGAATAGCGCTAATGATTATGATATATGGACGACAGTTAAGAATTTAATCTACGTTAAGTCCTATACTGGGCTACGTTCACAATGAACGCCGAGTGCACTTAGTGACGCTCTAAGCCGTTCATAATGACCGGAAACAGATGCCCGAAAGAAACTCTGTCAAGTTCTGATGGAACGTCCACTCTGCTCCTCAAATGCTCGGTAAAATTGTCGGATGAAAAACGCTCTGACAGTTGACTTCTATTTTATCTGTGGAATGATGACTTCTATTTGTTTCTGTGGTATCTATTATGTCTTTTCACATTATTTATGATGACAATATGCATTCACAAAGAGGTTAATTTATTAAAATATAATTCAACCATTTCCAATAAAAGGTCAGAGATCATTATTTACACCACTGTCCAATTGTTGTCTTTCGATGTAAATATGACATAAAAAGAGACATGTATGATAAATGACATTTGACATTTAAAACGTCCGATGCTGCATTCATATTGAAACGCTGTTCAAAAGCATTCAGTGAGATTGATGTGAAAAACACCATAATCTGTAACATCAGGTTCATTCGACGCCTGACGACAAGCGTTGAATCTGAATACAGCCCTGAGTGTGTGTACCTATATCACTCTACTAAGTGTTTGTTTCCACTAAGCTTTACAATATTATGAATTTATGTTTATAAACTATTCGCCAACTAACACTTCAATGTTATTATAACATGAATATTGATGAAGGAGAAATATACGAGAGAACTTTGTCGTGTGCTCATTAAGTATTCAAATATAATTGCACAAGTCCTGCAGGATAATATTTAAATACTGCACCGGAATACTTGGACAATTTGAACCTACATTTTCTGGATAAAGTCACCTTATCTATCCCACTTTTGTACGTACATTTTTTTGTATAAAGTTTCTTTCTTCTTCTTCTTTTTCTTTGCCTTATCCCACTTTAGGTAGGGTCGGCTCTCCTAATCCTTTGGCGCCACGATGATCTGTCCACGATGATGATCGACGATCGATGAGGATAAAGTTTCTTTATGTATCTTAATTTTATACCCACATTTTCTTTATAATACACATATATCTTCTTTTTTATCCCATTTTAGTACTTTTACTTTTTGGATTAATCAGTTATGCTCATCCCACTTTTGTACCTAAATTATCTGTAAAATGTCTCATTGATTATTTCACTTAAAAAAAATATTGAAAATAAAGTACGTATGGTTATTTTTTTAATGATTGAAACTTTAACTTCATACTCCATACTTTTTTTATATCTCGTTATCATCGCCATATATCGGGTCCAAAATTATTCAATCCGAAGTCAACCATACAAATTTAAACAAAAATATTGGAATCGGTTGAGCGGCTTGGGAGATAAGCGTGTACGAACATCGTGATACGAGATTTTTTATATAAATATTTAGATTTAATTAATCTTAAACGTCTTAGTCTCGAATTCGTTCATTACAATACGAATCATATTGGTAGGTTTGTGCGAGTACTAGTTGAAGTGTATAGAGCCAACTTAATAAATGCTTTCCCACATTCTCATATGATGCTTATACATACGACCCAATGAGGGAATCATAATATCTGAAAATACCAATACATCATTCATCTATCCGTTTTCGATTCACATTGCACTTGTACCTACTTCATAGTATTATAATAAAACGAAATGCCCAACATGTTATATTTGCTCCACTTTTCTCGTGTTTATCTCAAGTCATACACATACCTAACTGTATCCTCTCAAGCGAACACGTACCATACAAACTATCTCTTCAACCTTTCTCAAAATCTACAATCATATCCCAACCCTCATACAATACATTATATACTACTTTCTAATTTTACTTTTAAACCTCTCCCTCGTAGAGGTTTACCATTGTCTCATGATTGCATTTATTAACATAGCTTCTTTGAATTTTACATATTTTTATTATATATTGAATGCATGACACTAATTTCTTCATGTTCTTAAAACCCTTTTTCGTCTAGTGTCGATTCAAAACGACATGACTTTTATAATATATGTATTCTTTATTGACTGAGCGTATAGAACACATTATAATTCTCGTTTATGGTAAGATACATATTTTGATATGTTTTCTGACAACTCTGATTTGTTAAGCTACATATGTTGCGGCACTGTTTCATTTTTTCATTTATTCATTTTTTTTTTTTTTTTTTAATTTTTTTTCACTGTTTCATGTTTTTTTAGATAAATGTCAATAAACAGAAAGCGTTTGCGATTTTGACGGGTGTTATTTTATTTGATTGTTAGGAATATAATAACATACCAACACGTCCTTCCAACTCCTCTCTCTTGACATATGTACGTTTCTCGCTTCATTCACGTCCATGCATCTTCTCATACACAGTCTTGTGTTATAGTTATTTCTAACGTCTCCATCTTTCAAAATTCTATTTATGTGATCGTGCCAAATTTTCCTTGGCCGACCTCTTTTCGTTCCTCTTTTATTAGCCATATATAGTTTTTTTTCAGACGTTGATCAGGGCATTTATTTTCATCTTACGATATCTCTTTCAATCATGCATTCTCGTCTAACAACCTCATTTCTTATTCTATTAAACACCGTTTTACCACACATTCGTCTTAGTGTTGACCTCATATCAACCGCGTTAATTCTACTTTCATGCGTCTTCTGCCATGTCCATGCCTCACTAACATACATTAAAGTCGGTACGATGATACCATTGTGCACCGCGAGTTTTGCTTGTCTCGAAATATATAATGTAGAAATATATGATGTATATTATATAATATAATATATGTCAGCCTTCATGGCTCAGTTGTTTAGATATCTGACTCCTGAACTAAAGGTCCCGGGTTCGATTCCCGGTGGAGTCACAGTTTTTAATTTTATTTACAGTCTGGATCAGTGAGACAATAAATATCGTAAGTCTCCAGAATGTGGCAACTTGTTATTGGGTGCGTGTTAAATTAATATTTGACATAGTACCTGTTAGTTGCCCGAGAAGCAATATTAAATAAATTAAAATAAAATAACGTATATAATGTAGATTCGAATTTTAAAATGTAGATTATTATTATTTTTTTGATACATGTTATTTCAAATTTATGATAAAATGTAAATATTTTTTTTTTGAATAAATTAATGTATTTTTTACTATTTTTTAATGATTCATTAATGACTATTCAGACCCATTGCCATTGTGAATAAATTATGATTTTTCCAAAACTATCTATAAAAAATATCTTTAAACGATGTTAGAACATATTTTCCAAAACTATCT
This sequence comes from Molanna angustata, assembly GCA_963576475.1. Classification (NCBI taxonomy): domain Eukaryota; kingdom Metazoa; phylum Arthropoda; class Insecta; order Trichoptera; family Molannidae; genus Molanna; species Molanna angustata. Next base: position 45,326,785 of record OY754966.1, read on the forward strand.
ATAAAAAATATCTTTAAACGATGTTAGAACATGTTTATGAATGTGGGTGAAAAGGGAAACTGGATTGAGACCACTCTGGTTCATTTGTGAAGAGTTGACTACCTCTTGTTATGCAGACTCTCACCTGTCTATCCATCTCTTCTACGTATTGTTCAGGTTTTTCATTTAGGTATTGGTGTGATGGTTTACTCTGAGAGTCCATTCTTTCCACATGGTCTCTCCAATGCCATCTTCTGTGTCTCCTCCATTTGAGAACATCTTGAATATCGCACATTCCTTTGTTCGCACCGACTTTTTTCGGTCACGTACAGACCTGTCTGTTATTTTTCTGAGGCCTTTCTTCTTTGTGCTCCTTGGGAATGCTTTGGTGCGATTGTTTAATCTTTTTTCGATGACTCGAAATAATGTTAAAGACCAGAAAATATTTTATTTGAGAAGTGAAAGCATAAAAGTATAATACATACATACCATCACGCCATGTCCCTCACGGGATAGGCAGAGAGAATCGAACGCCGCTTACTTCTATCTTGACATACATTCATCGCCTCGTCAACATTCATACATCGTCTTATACATGTTCGTTTGTTATTCACGCTTCTGACATTTCCGTCTTTCAAAATACCGTTCGCATGGACGTGCCATCCCTTCCTTGGGCGCCCCCGACCTCTCATTCCATTCCTGTCCGCAATGTATATTTTCTTCATCAGGCGTTCCTCATTCAATTACTACGTATGAAAGAATCATTTCGACATATTTCAACCCGAAATTTCATCATGAATAGATTGCAGGACAGGAAACTATACTTCGACCAAATATTAATTACTTTATAAAATTTGCAATAACTTAATTAATTCCACTGTTAAACTCAATACTGTATCACTCCATGTACCGAATAGACATACCCACTCACAAAATAAATTCGAAATACCAGTATGTTACACTAATTACAGATGTTTAGAATTCAGCGAGATAATAAAACTCATTTCAAACTCAGATATTTTTCATAACACTACAACATTATCGAATATAGGTAGGTAAAGATGTTCTTAAATCCTCCTCTTCATTCTGAAACATACTCGTTAGTTGGTTGTATTATGAATATTTATTTTTATTTATCTTTTTCAATTTTGTTTTAACGAGTATTTTTACATGACTTTTACAACTAGTTGCATGTAACACATGAGATCCAACTGTCGATAGCGTTAGTATGTATAGTGAATAATAAGAATCAAACTATAAACCCATAAATCCAAATTATTGAAAATTTTAACACATGTTGGTATGTATGTCGAGATAGGACAGTATGGAGGTCAGTCCTGTTTTCCTACCCGGAATATGAAAACAGCATGATGGTTCTGTATGTATGTTTGGAGATTAAGTACCTATCAAATTATTAAGTCTTCTTTTTTTTTATTTATTTAAACTATATTTATCAAAAATATTTTCAAAGTTATATAGACGCAAACTTTTTTTCCCTGTCGAGAGTCAACGATCACGTAAACCAGGGGGGCAAGTCTGGTCCGACCGGCGAAATCAAAACCCCAGTGATTACCCATATCATGGATATACATATATACATACCATCACGCCATTTCCCTATTTGGGTTAGGCAGAGAGAACCGAACGCCAGACTCCTCTCTCTTGAAATACATTCCTTGCTTCATTCACGTTCATACATCGTCTCATACACGCTCTTCTATTATTCTTACTTCTAACATCACCATCTTTCAAAATCCCATTTATGTGATCGTGCCAACTTTTTCTTGGCCGACCTCTACTTTTCGTTCCTATTTTATCAGCCTTGTATACTTTTTTTGTCAGACGGTCATCACTCATTCTTTCTATGTGGCCGAACCACCTTAGGGCATTTATTTTCATCTTACTTACGATATTTCTTTCAATCATACATTCTCGTCTAATATCATGGATATAATTATAATATGGAGTTCTATGACATCTAAAGATATTATAGAACTCCATATAATAATTATATCCATGATATGGGTAATCACTGGGGTTTTGATTTCGCCGGTCGGACCAGACTTGCCCCCCCAGATGGCGATTGTGTATTTTCAGCTTATTTGCAAACGAAGAGATTTTCATAATTTAAAAAGATAGAATTTTCTAAAAAAATATTAAATATATTATTTTACCACCTCCCGCTCTGCAATATAATTTTGTTTTTTTATTGTAAGTCAATTACATATGTTGGTTGGTTGGAAGAAATTGCCTTATGGCAATAAGCCCGCCAGTGTGCATTATATTTGTTTACATTATATACAAAAAGTAATTAAATAAATAAATATGTCGGAACAGGCTTGGCCTAGTGAGGTGGTCCAAACCAACTCAATTTATCTGTTTTGTTGCTTATAGAATAATGTAAATTTTGGTATATGTAATCTAAAGTAATAAAGCAATAAAAATGTTAGTGTCTGTGTGTGTGTGTGTTTGTATGTGTGTGTGTGTGTGTTTGTCTCACGCCTTCTGAAAAACCAAGAGCATCTAAATATCTAATTTATGTGCGAACATGTACCAGTATACCTGATGCAGTGTCACGCTTAAAATAATGCGATAAAAATGCTGAATTTTAAAAATATTTCAATAATTATTTTTTTCATACAAAATTTTCCAAGTCATATCTGTCAAAAAAGTGTACATTTTGCACGCAAATATCTGTTAGTTTAAAAGTTAGAAGTACGTATTTACACGAAAAAAATATATTTTCAAGTATAACTTAGCGTTTAAGTGAAAAACATGGTGAATATTTTGTATAATTACAATGTTTAACTTATTTTTAAAGTAAGCGTTTTGTACATAAACGCCGCCATTTTAATATCTTTTCATACAATATTTCATTTTCCTACCGAATGAATATGTTCTTGAAAATAATAAACCTTTGAAATAAATGTAATTATGAAATAATAAAATGAAACACAAGACATTACAGCGAGTTTTAAGACATATATTGTAAAAATGTGTGTATTATTAGTAAAGATATTGGCGTAATAAAATTGCATAATTTGTATATAATATTTGATTTTTCTAACAATTTTCATTTTTATGGTATCGAACAAACCAATGTAGGTACCTACATATTCAAAAAAGTCTCAAACCATTTGATATTTTTAACGTATTGGAATGGTTACTATGGTAACGGAAAGATTCTGATATTCAAATAAAATTAGTTATGAATCGAATTTATTTAGAACATTGTTGTAGGTAGGTACCTACCTATTACTATTTACTTACAAATCAACAATATACTGATTTTCTATCGGAAAATTATTTTATTTGTTTATTTATGCATGTATGTGATGTACTCCTAAACCGTTTGTCCGATTAAAATGAAACTTTGGTGAATTGTCGAGCGTATGCCCGGGATGGTTTCTGGATTTAAACTTTTTTCTTATTCTTCTTCTTCTTCGTGTATTTGGTCATTTTACCTATGAAGGGGGAATATCCTGGGAAAAGAACGTCCGACTGTCCCTCCATCTCTTCGCAGGTCTTCCAGGACGGTTTGTGGATTTAAACTTTTTTCTTCTTCTTCATCGTGTATTTGGTCATTTTACCTATGAAGGTGGACTATTCTGAGAGAAGTAGGTCCAATTTTCCTTCTATCTCTTCGCAGGTTTCTAGATGTAATTTTTTTCTTCTTCTTCTTCATCGTGTATTTGGTCATTTTACATATGAAGTTGGAGTATTCTGGGAGAAGAAGGTCCAACTGTCCTTCCATCTCTTCACAGGTCTTCCAGGACGGGTTCTGCATATAAACTTTTTTCTTCTTTTTCTTCGTCGTGTATTTGGTCATCTAACCTATGAAGATGAACCATCCTGGGAGAAGAAGGTCCAATTTTCCTTCCAACTCTTCGCAGGTTTCTGGATTTAAACTTTCTTCGTCTTTTCTTCTTCTTCTTCGTCGTGTATTTGGTCATTTTACCTATGAAGTTGGAGTATCCTGAGAGAAGAAGGTCCAACTGTCCTTCCATCTCTTCGCAGATTTCTGGATTTAAACTTTTTTCTTCTTCTTCTACTTAATCGTGTATTTGGTCATTTTACCTATGAAAGTGGACTATCCTGGGAGAAGAAGGTCCAATTTTCCTTCCATATTTCGCAGGTATCTGGATTTAAACTTATTTCTTCTTCTTCTTCGTGTATTTAGTCATTTTACCTTTGAAGGTGGAGTATCCTGGGAAAAGAAGGTCCTTTCATCTCTTCGCGGTTCTTCCAGGATGGTTTCTGGATTTAAACATTTCTTAAGCGACTGAAGGGACGGGATGTAATGAAGGTAAGGGATGCACTAAAGGGCCTGAAGGGATGGGAGGTATAAAAGGGCCTGTAGGGACGGGAGGTACTGAAGGGCCTGATTTGAAGGGACGTAATGATGGATTGAAGGGACGGGAGGTACTGAAGGGTCTGAAGCGACGGTTCATGGAGTCTAATTCTTTTTCTTCTTAATTTTATGTACATAGATTTTACAGTTTTTACACGAACTATTTCCTTTAGCCTTTTCCTTCGTTTTCTTTGGTGAATTTTATACAAATCTATTTCCAATAGTCTAATTCTTCTTTTTTTTGTATGTTTTCTTATTTTATGTAGACCATTGGGATAGTTTTTTATACAAACTATTTCTTATAGTCTTATACTTATTCTTCTCTTTTTTATTTAGACTTTTGGGTTAGTTTTAAGTCTAATAGTCTGTTGTGCAGAAATATTATTAACGATATGCACACTTGATGAAAATACATATGTAACAACGAATGGGATGTGGGATGTGACGATGTAACCTGCACTAGAATATTTTCAATACTTTTGTTTAATCAAATTTAAACCATTTATATCATCCTATTTTGAATAATTTTCAACACCTTCATATTTGATTTCATTGACGATATTTAAAGAATGGGGGTTGTGGCCATAACTGAACTCTTCACAACGTTTATATTCAAATTAAAAACTATTTACTATAGTTTAAGTCTTCTTCTTCTTCGTTAATGTAGACTTTTGTGTCAATTTTAAGTCTATCAGTCTAATTGTGCAAAAATATAATGCACACTTGATGAAAAAATATAAAAACGAATGGGATGTGACCAACGCTAGATCTTTTCGGTACATGATTTAATCAAATTTTAACCACATTCCAACATCCAAAATTACTAAATTTTCAATAGGTACATATTACAATTTGTTTTCGATGATAATATTTAAAAATGGGGGTTGTGGCCAAACCAATCTCTTTACAACGTTGATAAACAGTCATATATTTAAAACCATTTCGCATAGTCCATGCGTGCAGAAATTGTATATTATACTTCATTCACACTTTATAGCAATATATAAAAAAGAATGGGTTGTGGCCATCACTTGAACATTTTACAATGCTTAAACTCAATCAAATTTCAAACCACTTTTCATAGTCCGATATTGCAAAATAATTGGGTGACAATATTATAAAAAACGATTGCTTATTCCTTCACAATTTTACATTCTTGGCCAACGGCAGGACATAAAAGCTAGTAAAAAATAATTTAATGTAGTACCTAATATCAAATTAATTTTAAGTCTCTTTTCTAACTTTGGTAATTAACCAGTTGTCTTTAGCTTTTAATTTGTTATGTGAGTTTTTGGTAATATTTGGTCTTAATATCGATAATTTAATTCCTTTCATTACATGCTTCTTTTCCTCATTGATATGATAAATCTATTTTTTTTTACTTTTTAGGACCTCAGTGCCAAAATTATTTGAGGCTTCGCGTTGTTTGTGTTTATTGTCAGATAATAACCTTATTGTTTTAAATCCGCCTGTTTGTGCATTTTGTAGAACAATTTAATAATCAAATATGTAGGTGATTGCGGCTCTTCGTATAAAAATATCCCGGAAGCCGAAATAAAATAAATTTACATCCCCAAAGTCTCTCCCTGAGTAAGAGTCTTTTGAAAAAAATCTTTATAAAACAAGTATGTCAAAGAAAGCAATGTTTGGGAAATCCCTATCGTTCGTCAGGCTAAGAAAATGCGACAAGCATGAAAGTACTGTCTTTAAATCAATGTCACAAAATATAATACACGTATATACATAGGTATGTACTAGGCAGAAACAATTGATAACATATCTTTAGTATGGAATTTGTTTACTTTTGTCATCTAACTAAACGTTTCACAAGATGGTATAATAAAAGGAAGTTTGGGATTTTTATTTACGCGATAAAGACAGCGTTTAGTTTGTATGCATAATTATTGTTTATATCCTGTAAAGTTAACAGTCCGGATATATTAAAGAAAATTAATTTCCATGCGCCGTTGCGGAATAACAGATCGACCAACTTGTTCTACATTCCTTACAAGAATTCTTTATATAGATGCATAGCGGCGTAAACCTGTATATTGTTAAAAAAAAAAAAATTGTGTACTTATTTTGATTTTTGTTTTTATCGAGCAGATCCTGTTATTGTTTACAGCAGTGACGAATTAGGTCCTTCTCCCTTCCTTTCCATTCACGGGCAAATGTGTGAATATGTATATATTATGAATATCTAATAATTTAAAGTATATTTAAATTTATTTTTGCTGTATTGTAGGTACCTACTTATTTATATGATTATATAATGTACATCAATTGTTGACAAAAGTAATTGGTCTGTCTTTTTTATTTCATATTGTATTTTCTCTGTTTATCTTATAAGACTGTATTTGTCCCTTAAATAAATAAATATACGATACATAGGTAAAAAATAATAATAAGAATAAACTTTGAGCTTTATAATACCTAATAATATATGATAAAATTGAAAAAATAACATACATTTGCGACGTAACTATTCCAAATTCTAGTAAAATTATAAAATCTTTTGAAGAAAAAATTAGAAAATACACCGATTTAGGTAACGAGATTACAAGACTTTGGCATTCTCGTAAAATAATAATATCACCGTTGATTATTTCAGCCACTGGCATTATTCTAAAATCGTTAATCCCTAATTTATAAATTTTAGATTTATCGAAAAACTTAACAATTAAAATGCAAAAAAAAGGGTAATAATGAATACATGTAGAATCGTAAAATATTTTTTAAACTTTAATATTCGGGAATCAGTAGGGTTGAAAGGTAGTTTAGAGACCTTCTCAGAGCCCAATCCTTTGATATGTTTTAAGAATCTGGATGGGTGAACTATTCCCAATTGAAAGCTTGATGATGCGTTTGTTGCATTTTATTTTGCTCTTTTAAATAATTTACAATTTACGCATTGATCTGCTAATTCTTTTGATGAAGTATTGTATTGTATTGTATATATTTTATTTAGATGTAAAAAAAATACAATTTCTTACATCTAGTATAAACAAAAATAAAAACAAACAATAAAAATAAACAAATCAACATCTGATGACTAAATGGAAACAAAGTAAAAAAAAAGGAAAACACACTACCACAATAGTAGACATCGAAGAACATGAAAAAAAAAACAATAATATAGCATCAAAACAAGCAAAACAGATATTATAGAACCTTAGAACATAATATATAAACAATAGAAACACACGATTTTTAAAAAAACTTTTGTTTTTTGTATTCACCACCTAAACGACGAAAAGCGGCAAGACTAGACGCCTCCTTTACACATTCAGGCAAATCATTATAAAATTGTAAGCCTTAATGGTAATAATAATAATCGAGTGTTATTATTTGTAATGCTTAATTGTTATTAATATCGTTAGTAAATCGGCCAGCGCCGTATAAAAAAAAATACTGGAGAAATAAAATTTGATTTTTTTACTTGTATTATACATATGTTTCTATTATTTACCTATCATGTTTCATAGAATATTCAAAATACAGGGCCATCATTGCATGGAGAAATATATTTTTTAACATATCTTAGTGAAAGGTGTCTTAAATTTGCGCATTAATATTTAGATTGTAACTGCATTTTTAATATTCAGATTCAATAGAATTTTTCGCCCTTTTATTGAAGCTGGGGCTTGTAAGATGTTGTTTGGAAAATATGAATTATTTTTGATGTTTGAAATTTTTTTGATTTTTACATACTCAATGGTAAACGTTTTATTGCGGGTATTATTAACACCATACATGCGATCAAACTAACTATTACAGCGCGACTGACACGTCTCCCGAAATTGACCAACATGTACTCCATTTCAAATCAACGCACTTTTAAGGGGGCGACTGCAGCCAATGTACCTATTTATCAATTTGATTTACAATCATTATTTCAAATCAAATCGTATTAAAAAAAAACATTAAGATACTTTGGGTATTAATAAAGAAAAATAAACCTTAACTTTTTGATAATGTTTTGCATAGATTATTGTAGAAAAATAATGGCATACCTCAATTTTCAACGTTTATCTTATATTTTTTATAAACTATAATGCGTAGACCTATATATTTTTTTTAAATAAAAGAAGACAACAATATATGGAAAAATATGTTGTGACGTTACATAAAAACATCAGGTTAAAGAAATAAACCAAAAAAACTGCGCTGAATGGAAAATTAACGTTTTTTTTAGGTTTTTTTACTAATCCTGATGCATCAATACAACGTCACGACATGTTTTTCCATATATTTTTGTCTTCTTTTATTAAAAAAAAATATAGGTCTACGCATTATAGTTTTTAAAAAATATTAACGTTGAAAATTGAGGTATGCTATTATTTTTCTACAATAATGTATGCAAAACATTATCAACAATAAATTATTAAAATAACAATATAACTTTGTTTATTTCCACTTATAAGTGGAAATAAACAAAGTTATATTTTTATTTTAATAATTTATTAATATGAATTTCCACAATGTAAACGCCTCTACCTTAGAATATTTGTCATTATCAAAAAGTTAAGGTACATATATTTTTCTTTATTAATACCCAAAGTCTCTTAATTATTTTTTTCAACACGGTTTGATTAGAAATAATGATGGTAAATCAAATTGATAAATAGGTACGTTGACAGCCGTCGCCCCATTAAAATGATATTCTACGTATTTCAACGACAAAAATTCATATGCCTACTTCTTTATAAAAACTGAAATAAATGTATGTTTATAAGATAATATGATATTGATAGGTTATTTATTTTTTATATAAATATTTTAATAACGGCTTATTTTATTTCACATGTTTATTATTTATATATTTATAAAATCTTATTTTTCTCTTTCTTCTTTTTATGGGCATGACATCCTTGCCAATGTTCTCGCCCTTTTTATGATATTATGTATCTTGAAGAAATAAATAGATGATGATTATAGAGTTTGATAGTGAAAATACGGATTCATTGAGAAGTCTTACACACTTCGGAAAAAGTAATTAAATTGGTTTTCTTTAAATGATTTTATGAGTGAAAAAGATGAGACAACGAAGATAAATATATACAATAAGTCTTTTTTTTATTTTCCCGTCTTTTTAACAGGTTGTAAAATTTTTCCACTTTTAAGCTCCATGTTTTATTTTACTGCCCTGTGAACTAAATAAAAAAAAATAAAAATATATATTTTCAATGATTAAGTACCTACCTACTAAATTTTTTTTGTATATTGTATTAGTACCTACATATTTTTTCATATTAATTATTAAGTAGATACAATAGACACACACACACACACACACACATGGCATAACTATTAAGAGCAACATAATTACTATAATTTTACATCACTTTTGATTTTTACCCATGTATGAAATTTTGGTCCATAAAACATACATATATAAATTATATATTATAATTCATAACTTCTCAAATAAATTAACGATTCCCAGATGGACAAACTATGATGAAAGGACACCGAAAGTAGGCATATCTAAAATATATAAAACCCTTTCAAGTGGAATGTATTGTATAAACACGATAAAATCTCCTGCGTTAAAACCCTCCTCAAAAAAATATGTAACACATTTTGTGTGAATGTGTGAATAATCGTATGGGGGTATAAATTAGCGTGAATATGTGTAATTATAAACTCGTATTATCATATTATCATAATAACATAAATTATCTATAAATTTGTACGGGAAACTTACTATTAGACTTGTGAGATCCCAATTACCTTAATATATTGAATAAATAAGTCATATTAAAAATTAACAAAAAAACACTTAATTAACTAGTTAACTAGATTTAATTTTTTTATCGAAAGTTCTTGATGGAATTCCAATAAATTTCTTAAAATTTTTAATAAACATTAAAAATAAAAAAAGTTTAAAACTAAATTCCACTGGTTGTTTAGACTATATCCTACAACCGGTTTAGTGCTAAGGACATTTAGTGACTACTTGAAAATGTGCATTGCACGAAATCGGTTGTAGGTTCTAAATAAACAGAAAAATGGAGCTATAAACGTTTTTTATTTTTTTATTAAGAATCCCTTTAACCATAATTTTTATCGTATAGTTTTATAATATAAATAATTTTTCACCAATGTTTTTAAAGTAAACTAGAATTGCAGCATAATATTCAGGTTCCAAGTATTTGAAATAATAAAGTTTTAATTGTTATTATTAACCTTCTAAAATTTGCTGATATTTTTAAAAATCAAAAAATTATACCTACATAACAGCTAGTAAACAGTTATTTATATTAAATTTATTATGATATCAATAAATCTCTCTAAAATAATTGACCAAATTTTACTAGTTAAAATACCTAACTTTAAAAAAAAATATGTACCTATAAATAATTCAGTTTTATTCCATTATATCATTTTAGCGCTTTCATTATTTACATATTTCAGAGACTATTTTTTTAATAAAAGTAAAATAAGTTAGGTAGACCACCCAAGAGATGGAAGGATAGCTGGACTTCGTCATCCCAGGAGGCATAGTTTCTGAATAACAGACCAACTAGGTCTACTAAACGAAGAAGAAGAAGAATAAAATAAGTTTCTGAAGAAGCAACCAATATTTGTTTTTTTTTAACTTATCAAGATAATAATTTTATAAATAATTTATTAATCCTTTATTTAAACGAAAATCTTGTCAAATATAAAATTTGTTTACGTGATATATTTACATCCATATTTTGATATTTTTTTTCGAAAGACATAAAATTGAATCACAAGAAAAAACTCAGTTAAAATAGTATAAATTATAAAAGGATTAAAATAAATATATTTTAGAAAATAAGATTAAAATCACTTACCAAGGGCAATCTTTTCTCCTGTTGACATTTGTCCACGGGTCTGCGTGGCCAGTGTCGATGTCAATAAAAAAAAGGCCAAAAATAAGGCAGCCATAATTTGTCCCTTTGAGGCCCACTTTGTAACTGGGCCCTTATGCGGGGCCAACCAAAATATAAATTAATATTTTACAAATATCCAATTTATAAGTCCGAATTTAATTGTAACATTTTTTTTTGTGACGAATCTTATTTGGTATTTTTTTTTTGTTTTGAACTTGATCAGTGTGTTTTGTGTATACACCGGGATGATAGGTGAGGGGGTGTGGGGGGAGCGAATTTCCTCCGTCGCGACGCTTGGTGTTTTGCGAGAGGCGAAAAACAGCGAGTCCTGCGTATCGACTGTGACGTCGTTTTAGCGCGACGTTCACTGTGTAACTGAGCGGAGTCTGTCTGGACCACCAAACGCGGTAAGGGTGCCATCGAAATCCGCACAAAACCAACATTGCACATGCGTCGTTATGTATTTAAAAAAAAAAAAACTAATAAATCATTTTTACAAATAAGCAGGACATATAGCTAGAATGAATTGCAATAACTGTACGAAAACAGTACATACATGGAAGACATCAAAAGATTTATTAGATCAAGACATGCAGAGGAGAGGTCTACATATTTCCTGCAGAGGTCAAACTCGGGCTGACGATGATGGTGAGATGAAATGACGATGATGGTAAGATATGATGGTGAAATAATACAAAATGTGACGTGATTTATCTTAGCTTTGATCCAGACATTTCCCATATCTTGTTGTTAATAATCTCATTGAAGTAATCTTGAGATTAAGATTGTAGTGCCTTTTTTAGGTGACACGAAACTGGTGTGAAGGTATTCCCTTTCATAAGGCAAAGCACACTCGCACACCTGTCACTGGTAACCCCACATTGTGGGCTATGCCGTGATGGTCTGAATGGGTGAAATCAAGGATAAAATTGTACCTCGTTTCGTTAATTCAGCTTTCATGCGTCTTCCGCAATGTCCATGTTTCACAATCATACATTAAAATCGGTTCGACCTGAGATTATACCAATGCGTACAGCGAGCTTAGTTTTCCTCGAAATTACTTTTTTTACTTGTCACCGTTGTACAAATTTAAAATGATATAATTTTTTAATGACAAACATTTTTTCAACATCTCAATAGAGACGAAGTAGGGATAGGGCTTACGACCTGTCATCGGCTAGTTTACGTGATCACTTTATGCGCTTGCGCATCGTTCACAAATTATGCCTTCTTATTGAGTTCCCCTATCGATGTAATTTTGAAAGTTCTATATATTTGAATAGTGTGTAACATTTTACCTGACAATAATGCATTATTACTTTTGCAATCTATGGAGTAACAGAGAAAACTTTTTGTAACGCCATCTATTGAGACATTGATAAATTAATTTTTATTTAGTAACTATGTAGGTATATGCAGTGTACGAGAGGATTTAGCACTAACAAACTGTTTATACAGTTTAGTGCATAAAAAATAGATCCTTATGTTAATTTTATCAATTACCTAATTAATAATTAAAAAGAATCCAAAACGCAGATACAGATTTATTACAAGTATTTATATAATCATCCCACACACGTTCAATTTTTTTTACCCAAAAACAAAACCGCCCACGATGATGTTTTCGCGACAAAGTAATAAAAAAAAACAATAAAAAATACGAAATTACATCCTTTGAAAGTTATATTCACAGAGGATCTTAAACAGGCGCAAGCCACGTGACGTCACGCCACCCTCCCGTTCCATACAACTCAAACACACCCTCAGCGAGTACAAGGAAGGAGGTATATTAGAACGGTCCCTCCAAGGGAAAACACACAAGACAGTCAACGGAGACTCTCCAAAGAGCCCCAACCAAAGTTCGCACAAGCTACGGATTCCGTACTCAGATTCGCACCCTTTTTACTATTTGTCAACCGAGTGCTTTCAGCCTGCTCGGAACATTTACAATTTGCTTTTATACGTATTATAATATAGATATATATATATATATGTATATATACTTTTTACTTCTGGCTCGCCGTGATGCCCCGCATGGGTAGAGGGGTGCCGACCGACGCTATGACTGCCGCGTTACGCTACCGCGCGCTGTAGATTTTTCCACTGAAAGTTATAAGACATTCGCCCGACTTCCGAGAGATGTCATTAGATTTGGTTTCACACATTCATCTTTTTCATTTTTGGTTCAGCGGGTTTATTGTTCACAATATATTATTATTATTATTATTTTTATCTCTATATAATAAAAATCATTCGGGGATCTAACGGGGATCTAATAATAATATCATTGACGACTTTAAAAGAATTGTTTTTATGATTTAATGTTTCCTACAATTATTACATTCATTCCATCACGGCATATCCTACAATGTGGGGTAACCAGCGAAAAGTGTGCGGGTATGCATTGCCGTATAAAAGGGAGAACAACACATCTATGTACACCCACCCACCAGTCTCGTTTCACCAAAAAAGGCACTACATTCAGAATGGGTGGTGAACCTCATTGCTGAACTATGTAAGATGTTATTGTTGCCTGTTGAATTTTCGATTACCCTCTTATGGGACACTCGAAAACAATGATTTAAAAGAATGGAAGCACTATTCTAAGCCGGTGCTCTACAGCTAATAACACAATTATTACGATCACATAAATGAAAAAAATGATGAAACAAATTTCAAAGTTTTCTTCGTGTTGAAATTTAATTCTTTATTAATTATTTATTTATTTAACTTTTTGTACATAATATAAACAAATATAATGCACACTAGCGGGCTTATTTTCATTAGGTAATTTCTTCCAACCAACCAGATTATAGAGTGACAGAATTATATATGTGCATGAAAGTAGAATAAATGCTGTGGAAATGAGATCACTAATAAGAGTATGTAATAGAACGATATATGATAGAATAAAAAATGAGGACATAAGGAGGGAATGCAAGATGACGAAGAGATAAGTAAAATGAAAGTGAATTCCTTGAGGTGGTTTGGACATATTGAAAGAATGAATGATGTACGACTGATCAAAAAAATATACATGGGTGTAAGAGATGAAATGAATAGCAGGGACCGCCCCAGAAAGGGATGACATGAATGATATTTTGAAAGAAGGAAATATAAGAAGCTTGAATAATCGACGAGCATTGTATGAGACGATGCATGTATGTAAAGGAAGCTATGTGTGTATGCATGTATGTAAAGGAAGCTATATGTGTGCAAGAATATAGGAGTATGGCGCTCGATTCTCTCTGCTTGACCCGTAAGGGATATGGCGTGATGGTATGTATGTATAAAAAATGAAAGCTGAAAAAGAACAAAGAAAATATACATAGCACCAGAATAAATTATAAAAACAAAAAACATCATAACAAAAAGAAAGGATTGGGAAAGAACATGAAGAGGAAATCGAGATCAGGTGTTTAGGGATAAATATTCCTTCTTTAGTAAATATTACGTAGCAATGGGAAGGAAGGAAAAGGAGAGGGATCAGGTATTTTCGGAGAGATATCCCTGCTTTATTCTTTTCTTGAAAATCCATCCTAGCTTGGATGCATCTATTTATTTGCTTAATAAATATTGATTGTTTTCTTTTAGTTTTTGTCCTAATTTGGTTTTTCTCTTTTGTCATTTTGTACACATATACGAAAGTTTTCCTTGTTTTTGTATACAAATATAGCTATATTTTTTTTGGTAAGACCGTGTCTTAGTAATTGGTGATAGAAACTTGGTTTTATAGTTGTTAATTCATTTTGAGATTTTATGTTTATTTAAAAAAATATTGTATGTAACCTAGAATAAACAAAATGAAAAGCGAGTTTGACGAAGTTATATCAATACTCAAATTATTCCAGAGTCTTGCTGAACGTACTTGAAAGGAAGAGCTAAAAAATTCCGTGTTGTGAATTGGGATGGTTAATGTAGTACGTTCAGCAAATCGAAGCGATAGGCCGTGATTAGATAAATAGGTGAATTTGGTTTTAAGGTACTGCGGTGAATTTGGGGTAAAGAGCGTATTGTATAATTGTATATATTGTTGTATTTTAGTCCAATGGAGAAGATTACGGTAAGAGGAAATGTGATCGAATTTTTAAGTCCAAATATGAAGCGGATACATACATTCTGGAGGCGCTCTAGTTAGTATGTTGAGATGCTCATCGTTCCTATCCAAATAACAAACATCAGCAAAGTCAAGTAAAAGAAGGAAAATTATTATTCTACCTTACTTCTCGGGCAACATAAAGGAACAATGTCAAATAATAATTTTATACTCATCCAATAACAAGTTGCCACGTTCTGGAGACTTACGATATTAATCAGTACCAATTTAACTAAGAGACTTCACGTTGCTCGGGTTGGTTGGAAGAAATTGCCTTATGGCAATAAACCTGCAGGGAACAGTTTACAAGGGAACCGGAAAAAAAAGGACTTCAGGGCTTACTACCTATCATTTCCGTGATCACATTCAATCACGTTCACCAATAATGCCTTTTGAATGACTTCCCTTCACTTTTGATTGATGGATGAATTTATTGATTTTGATTGATTGATAAATGCATGGTGGTAGAGCGATTAGCGCACTGGATTAGTAATCCAGTGGTCGCAAGTTCGAACTCTGCCAAGGCTGATTTCGTTCACCCATAGCACAAGCATATGCTTAATTTAGGGAATGTACGAGGATGCATATGCACTTGTTTCAAGGACATATTAATCATAATAATAAACATTCCCTCGTTTATTATTATTATTAATATGTCCTTGAAACAAGTATTGCTATTTCTCGCTTTTAAAAGGGGTTGGAAATTTGCGTCACGGGCCCTTACTATGTAATGTAAGCCCATGATAAACGACTCATTTTTTATGTACATATTTTCAATACCGAAGCAGGAAGAAATAAAACAAAAAAGTCCAAACTTATGTCCATACTAAATATACATAAACATAGTGTGTGTATGTGTTTAAGTCTGTCATTATTTGAAGCTGAAATAGCTGAAATATATTCTGATATATTTAGCGATCACAACTTCAGCTCTGTGTATAACCAACGTCCACCTGATCTCAACGTCAGTAATATCCAACAGCGTAATCCGCGAAATACTGGAGGGGTCACCCTGGCCACACTTTCTATAGATTCTGTGCATAAGGGAACTCGCCACTAAGAAATCGATATGACCAGATGGTATCCCTGCGAATATAATAAAGTCAAATAGTGAGGATCTTAGTAAACCATATGTTTTTAATGTCTGCACTGAAATTTTTTTCGTAATAGTAACAAAATTTCATGTAAAAATTAATCTAACTCTAATTAGGCTGACCTACCACAAAAATGGGTGAATTCATATGTTAGATACCTATGTACCTACTTATTTATAGATATTATTTTTTTCTTTGTATAAATTCCAGATAATATGTTAATATTGTTCCAATGAATTATGTTATTTAAATTGAAATAAAATAATTATTATTAAGAATAATTGTACAAGACAAAATAAAGACAATTAAGGAGTGATATGTGATAAGAAGTGATGAGTATTAAGAAATGGGACTAGCAATGCATTCTTCTATCTTCTTCAAGTGCTGAAGTCAAGAAGTGTTAACAGAAAAACCAAAATCACTCTTTAAAAAACAATCATTAGAACAACGAAAAAAACCAATTCTCTCAATAGATGGCGTTCCAACAAAATAAATAAAAATAATATGATTGTTGTTCATAATTTCACCCATAGATGGCTGTAGTAAAAATTCCTTATTTTCAAGCGAAAAGAATTTCAGTATTACAATATATAGAACTTTCAAAATTGAATTGATAGGGATCTCATTAAAAGGCATAATTGGTGAACGTTGCACAAGCGCATAAAGTGATCACGTAAACCAGCCGATGACAGGTCGTAAGCCCTGTAGGTGCCTTGATTTCCCGGTTCTCCTACAATAAATATTCCAACTTCGTCTCTATTGAGATAATTAAAATCTGTTAAAAAATATATTTGACTCCCGACAGGGAAAAAAATCCAATGTTTGCGCATATGCAATAATAAAAATATTCGATTACTTACACATTGGTACAAGTAGGTAAATAAGACAAAAATGACCTTATAAGTCTGGCGCAATTCAGGGGTGACTTCTATGCGAAAAATGCATTGTCACCTCAGATATAAGAATTGTAGCTTTCATTATTTACAAAAAAACCAATTCTCTCAATAGATGGCGTTCCAACAAAATAAATAAAAATAATATGATTGTTGTTCATAATTTCACCCATAGATGGCTGTAGTAAAAATTCCTTATTTTCAAGCGCATAAAGTGATCACGTAAACCAGCCGATGACAGGTCGTAAGCCCTGTAGGTGCCTTGATTTCCCGGTTCTCCTACAATAAATATTCCAACTTCGTCTCTATTGAGATAATTAAAATCTGTTAAAAAATATCATTAGAACAGTTGTGACATTCGGGTGTGAAGCGTGGACAATGACGAAAAAGTCCGCAGAGGTACTGGACACCTTCGAGAGGAGGGTGCTGCGTAGAATACTGGGGCCCGTGAATGATGGCGAAGCCTGAAGAATGCGCTACAATGATGAGCTGTACAGCATCTATAAGGCACCAAGAATAACAGACTAAGATGGGCCGGACATGTGCAGAGAATGCCGTCATCACGGGCACCAAAAAAGATCCTGGAAGGGTACCCAGGTCGGGAGGCCAAGGCTGCGGTGGGAGGACGAAGTTAGGAGGGATACTGCCGATCTGCTCCAGGCAACAAATTGGAAGGCCGAGGTGGGAGACAGGAGAGGTTGGAGGCGAAAACTCATGCAGGCCAAGGCTCGATATGGGCCGTAGAGCCATCGAAGAAGAAGAAGAAGGAGTGATATGACTTATTCATACTATCTACAATTGATTATTATATACTTTAAAATACAGATACAACAAACTGTCTTATATTTATGAGTTTATTTTAGTTCTTATTAAGGGGGGGACTGCTGCCAACGTACCTATTTTTCAATTTGATATGCCATCATTATTTTTCATCAAATTGTTTTGAAAAAAGAATTTAGATAGTTTGAATATTAATAAACAAAAATAATATACCTTAACTTTTTGATAATGTTCTGTATAAATTCTTGTTGAAAAATAATGGCACACCCCGATTTTCAACGTTTATCATATATTTTTAATAAACTATAAGGCGCAGAGTAATAAATTTTTTTTCAAATTAAAGAAGACTAGAATATCTAGAAAAATATGATGTGACGTTGCATTAATGCTTCAGGTTTAGTAAATAAACATAAAAACATTTATTTTCCATTCAGCGCCATTGCTTAATAAAAGTTCAAATACCTGATGCGTTAATGCAACGTCATATCATATTTTTCCAGGTATTTTGATCTTCTTTAATTTATAAAAAAAAATATTGCTCTATACCTTAAATTTTTTTAGAAATTTAAGATAAATGTCTAAAATCGGGGTATGCTTATTATTTTCCTACAAGAATATATACAGAACGTAATCAAAAAGTTAAGGTATATTTCTCTTTATTAATATCCAAACTAACTAGGTTATTTTTTTCAAAATGATTCGTTTAGTAATAATGATGGTATATCAAATTGAAAAAATAGGTAAGTTGGCAGCAGTCACCCTCTTAAAAATAAAAAAATGCTGGATCAGGCGCGGATCTTTCCAAAAATCTGTACACTCTTGCTGGATTGCAATTCCTTGTAGGCACGTGTATATTGAAGACTGTAGATCATAATTGTTGTTGACCTCATTACTGTAACTTCATTCGTTTTTGGTGGATTTTCTTTGTTATTTCTTTCATAATTTTGTTTTTTTTTGTTTTAATACTAGTTAGGCAGGCATTAATATAAAATATAATTTTATAAAATAACTGAAATATAAATAAGTACATAGGTACATATGTATGATATTTATCATAATATTAATATTGTAAAGAGCATGTATTATATTTTGAAATCTTTTAAGGTACCTATTAAGAGTTATGACGTAGGTACATATGTGTTTCTTTGAAAATCCTTTCGAGGTTACAAGTTTTTCTACTTTACGGTAAAAGTGAGAAAACTGGTTTTTATTATTATATATACTTGTTCTTATATTTAATATTATGAGAGTAGCATATAACTCTCCCCTCCAGTCTATTTTGTATATCTTTGGACTTGCATCTGTTTAATATTATGATACGGCTTTGTCGATTTCACAAATAAGAGTTGTGCAACTCCACATTTCATTTGAGACTGAAGACAAGCATAAAATATAGTATTCTTAGTTCCAGAAATTTCTCGATTTAAAATAATTCCGATAAAAACGCTGATATTCTATTTTTCTAATAGATATGTCCTTGTTAAACAAGTACATATACATCTTCCTTTTTTCCTTAAAATAACCATAAATGCTTGTGCTATAGGTGAACGAAATCGGTCGAGGCAGGATTCGAACTCGCGACCACTGGATTACTAGCCCAGCGCGCTAACCGCTCTGCCATCGACCCATCTAAATATCCCATCTGATATTTCTTTATAATCGGCTTGGACGGCATTCATGGCTCAGTTGGTTAGGTATCTGGCTGCTGATCCAAAGGTCCCGGGTTTAATTCCCGGTGGAGACACAATTTTTAATTGTGTTTTCAATTGTGGATTTGTGAGACGATAAATATCGTAACTCTCCAGAATTTGGCAACTTAAAAAAAATAAAATAAAAATAAACTTCTTATTGGGTGCGTGTTAAAATAATATTTGACATAGTACCTGTTAGTTGCCAAAGAAGTAATTTTGAATAAATAATACCTTTAATTTATTAGACGAAAAATTAAAATGAAGTAAAATTTTTGTTGAATAATATGATTTTAACACGTGACACGTGAGTTTTTTTTTTAATGGTCATGTTGTCACTTACGTTGTTCCCATTTCACTCTTCTCAAGTCGCACAAAATTCTTGGCGAGACGAATTATTTCAGTACTCGAAATGGGGTACAACTCGCTAAAAAATCTCGGTGCCTATGCAGCATTTAAGTTCCTATTTATTGGATCTTGCCAACGTCATCGTGGTCAACCTCTACATATTCATTTCTTTTCAGATGCATATACATATTACTCTCCACACAATGAAATAGTGGAGAGTCATGATTTCACAATTTTTAAGCGTATTTTTTTACATCAATTTCTAAACGGGTATCGTGTAGAGAGTGCACATTGTGAGTTCCGTCCCGATGTGTTTATATATATGGCGTACGGCGTACGTATTATTATATCTTTTTGTGTCCTCTCTATAGCCCAAACTATAAGTCCGTTCGACTTCATATTAACATCATATGTGTAAAGTGCATAGGCCTAAATCTGATTAGTGTTCCATTGATATCCGTTAATTTCTTCTGTGTGATTTCAACTGTCCTTATTTTCAAAATGCTCTCACGGTCTGGAGGTATTTTTATACTATTTGAAATTTTGATACAACAAATATACATAAAAATACATCCAAGGATTGTCGAAATTCAAAGAAAATAATCTATGATGTGGCATATAAATGTGAAATAAATTTCATATTTGTATGAAAAATGTATATAACAGAAGTAAAATAGCTTCTGTATGGAAAATTGAGTAATCAACTTCATATTGATATTGTATGTGTCTCTATAGATAAGTGTATATTTTACTCTCCACTTCTATCTTCCTCAAGGGGTAGGAAGCGAGAACCGAACACCGCATTCTTCAATCTTGACACACACATCGCCTCATCAACATTGATACACTGTCTCATACATGCTCATCTTGCTAGTAATGTAATTTTACTTAAAATTTCTCATCAGGTATCATGTAGGTATGTAGAAAATACATACTATAAGTTTCGTGACAATGTTTTTGTGTGTATGGTGTATTTTGAAAACTTTTGTCCTCTGAGGATCTTATATTTGTTTAAGAATCTAATAGAAATGTACTTAGGTAATGAAAATGCATTTTGAGATTGTCAAGAAGAAGAAATGAACGCTTACTATGGTGTGGAGAGTTAGTGGTGGCCACAACTCACTCGTTTTTTCTTTGTTTATCACTCTTTTTTATGTGACCAAACTAAATCAAGGAACTTCTGTTCATCGTACTCACGTTGATGTTAACATGGTGATATACATAAAGTCACAGTATACTATTGTACCGAATTAACCTTACAGAATTAAAAGCATGACATGTATAGGAATTCCGAAATAAACTGGACTGATATTCAATGGGCAAATTCAGGGATACTCATACTCTCTGTATTCTCTATAAGATTCTGTATAGAGAGGGGGCACCAAAGTATCTCAGAGACAGGTTCCATTTTTCAACGGAGCATGGTCTTCCTCTGAGATCGAGTAATAACAGTCTTCTTGTGATTCCCTCCCACAGATCGGACTTCTACTCTAATTCTTTTACTGTCCACAGCGCCAAGCTCTGGAATCCACTTCCCGTTGATATTTGCACCTTACCCTCATTTTTATCCTTTAAACGGCGGTTGAAGCTTTCTTCTTTCTCCTTCTTACCCTTGCCCCATTTTCCTTCCTACCACTATCTCTGCCCGTTTCTTTACCCTTCCTACGCCCTCTATGTATATTTTTTTTCATATTTTATATTGTTTTTACATTTACTTAAGTTATTTTTATTTTTTTTATATATACATAAATTTTAATTAGGTTGACTGGAAGACGTTAATTTATTAACAAGTCCGCCTGTTTGGCTATTATAATGTTTTCTTTTGTACATGATGTTTTGTTTGAATTTTATTTTAGACAATAATGTTTTATTATTATTATTATTAACTTTTGAGAATGCTCGGTTTGATTGAAAGAGATTGCCTTTTGGCTATAAATTGTGCACTTGGTGTCTATAAAGTGTATGAATAAATAAATATTTTGCGATCACGCATTCGTGTAAAATCCGCAGTACAAATATTTATTTTTTTCTTTCTTCGTCAAACAATCGTCAGTAATTCTTCCTATGTGGCCATACAATCACTAGGCATTTGTTTATCTTACTCTTTCGGCCATACATTATTTTCTTATGAAAACATCCTTGACATAGTTAAGCAGTTGAGTTTATTATAATCAAATATAGAATAAACACAAATATGTAACATTGATTTGTATGTACAGCGTTGTAGGTATATTGTTGCAACGCTATGTTACCTATAAGCAATTCATATCTCTAGGGCTGGCACAATGGAAACATAACATACCAGTAAATTAGTTAATGTACATAGCTTAGAAGCTTTTAGGACCATTCCCTGTAATATAAAAATATATATTCGTGTTTATGATATTCACTCACGAGTAGGTTTATCTTCCATGTAAGGAATTCTGTTGTGTCTGTACATTTGTTTCCTAGTTGAACTCACATCATATCGGAAGATCTACATACATAGATTCCCTTTGTACTACATATCAGTCTTTCTCTCTCTCTTTCTCACTTTACTCTAGAGAATTTTCTTTGGTTTACAATCAAAACATGTATTTTGAAAAGTGACCAAACATTATTTTATGCCAAAACCATATATCGAAGATTGTGATAGTTACTCATACATTGTTACATTATACTATTTCCAGTATCTGTTTAAATGGCTTTTGCCTAGTGAGGCAATATATCCAAGTACCTAATATTGATATACATTTTATTTGTAGTGTATTTTTTATTAATATTGTCATGTAATTATGGCTTATAAAAAACAAGTGGGTTGTAGCCAACGCTAAACTCCTCACTAACAAGTCATTATATAAAGTATTCAAATTTTGTATGGAAAATATTCAGCGTTTTAATGAAATGAGTTTGTTTAATTATTTTTTTAATTAAATATTTTATTGTGAAAACTTGATAATTCTTCAATGTCATTTTATGAAAGTGATATGCTTTTTTACCAATTAGAAAATAAAAATTACAAATTTTAAGTTTCCTGAACTCTGGGTCACATTGAAATATTTGATAGTTAAAAAAATAGAGAAGCACTATTCAGATATCCTTCAAAATCTAATGGGGTCTAAGTGAGTACAGATATACAAATTTTCAAAATTTGAAAAGAATCACGCATCCCTCACCTGGTCCATATTCATTCATCGTCTCATACATGTTCTTCTATTGTTCACGCTTTCAACATTTCCGTCTTTCAAAATCTCGTTCACATGGTCGTACCATCCCTTTCTTGAGCGTCCCGAGCGATGTTTAAATAATGAAAGGTGTCTCGTTGAAAACTTTTGGTCTTTTTAAAATGATTCTAATTTAACTTCCGTAGTAGAATCAAGAGCCTTTACATGCACAAATGAAACCTTCGTGCTCTACTTTGAGAAGGACAAGGACAAGACCCGAAACATGATAATTCGTGAAGCCTGCAATACAGAGGACATCATTAGATGGAATAGGAAGCGTTAATGACTGTTAAGACTACCTGGAAAAAATACACAGTGGCAGACTTCTACACGTGGTAAAAAACAGCATCCCAGAGGGAAACTGCTAACCCAGAAGACAAACAAAGAGGTGCCGAGATAGCTGGAGGTTATTGACCCAAGAGAACTCTATACCTCAAACAGATTCCTGAATCTTATACAAGACGAAAAGGAAGAAGAAATTAATTGGAAATTCAATTCCTGATTATTGTACTCCCTTAATAGTTTTGTTTTGTTTGGTGCATCGGAAAATAAATTTATATATTTACAGACAAATCCACTCAATTCCCATAATTATATATTCATAGATATAAAATTGAAACACCATCTACCTACTCGATTAATACAATTTCGGATGGAGGGAAATTACCAACAATCATATTCTATTCATTTGAAGTGTTTTGTTTTAACTGAATGGATTGATTAATCAAAATGTTGGACAACTCACAAAGGTACCTGTTCGTTTATATCTACACAAGTTGAACGTAACACATGAGATCCAACTTTCGATGGCAATAATATGTATGTATAATTGAAGAATACGTACCAAACTATTAACACAAATTAATAAATATTTTAAGATATTTTGTTTTCTATATAAAACATGTAGATATGTATGTCAGGATAGGATAGTCTGGAGGTCAGTCTGTTTTTCCTCCCAAGAATATGAAAACAGCATGATGATATGTATGTATGTTTGGATATTAAGTATCTAAGTATTAAGTCTTCTTAGATATAATGTATAGGCCACTGCCATACAAATTGTATGAAGCGATGTCATCACTTAATTCAATTTTTATAAAAATTGTTAAAAAAAATTGAGGTTAGTCCTTTCTTCCTACAGACACACTAAAATTTTCTACTCCGAATTCTGAGTAAATCCATATATGGAACATACATATGTATATTATGCCGCTATGCCTCTTTATTTGTATTTACTTCAAAGTTGAAAAAATCATGAAAAATATAGACCTGGCCATACAAATCTCGCGTATCTTGCCTTAATACTGTCGATTCAATAAGAGAAATAAATTATATTGAACGAATCGACAATTGAATTAACACTACTTTATACATCTTGATATTTACTTTCTTACTTACTAAGCCCCTTCTTGAGGTCATTATTGGACATAGACCTCCCGTTTGGAATTTCACTGGTGTCTCTCTCCTGTGATATTCTCAGCCATTCTGGACCCGCCACATTTTATTGCTATTCTCAGTCATCGAACCATCTGGTTTGGGGCCTTCTCACGTTTTTGCTTCTTGTTCTTGGTCTCCTGTCCATCACAACCTTTGTTCATCGTCCATCCGAAATGCAAAATATATGATCCGCCCAACTCCACATTGACTCCGCTATTCTTTTAGCCTCATCCGCTACTTCTGTGTGCTCACTAAACCATTCATTAGTTTTGCGGTTCCTTGGTGAGATATTTAACATTCTTCTTTCCATCGCTCTTTTTGTCACCCTAATCCCTTCCATCATTCTTTTCAAAATGGATCTTTTAAAGCCGTAAGTAATCACAGGGAGTATGCAAGCAACAAAACTTTTTTTCTTTAAGTGGATTGATACACTACAAAACTATTCAAATAATAATACAAAGTACGTACGTGTTTTTATAAAATTGTAAATATTGCTATGTTTTTTTTTTGTATAATACTGTTTTTTTTATCCTTCGTTTTCTTTTTTGTGTTGTGTTTGGTTATTTTTTATTTTAGATCTTTAAAGAAAAAACTTAATTTTTTATACTCTTTTTTCTATGTTTTTTTATTATTATTATTATGTTTATACTTCTTTTTGTGCCTACATTGTGATTATTATTCATACCAATCATGTATACAATTTACGTATGTAAGTGGCATGTACCGATGTATGTAAATAAATAAATATATTTTGGTACTTAGAGAATGGTACCTAAATAACGGTCATTGATAATATTGTATAGTATACACTGAATGCAAACAATTTCGTTTTAGCGCTGCTCACAAGTTCCGACAAATTTTGACAGAAGCGTATCGCACAGGTTGAACAATTATTTATCCGTCACACATATGGATGGAACGTGTTAGTATGTAGTTATATGTTTCCGTATTGACACGTTTAATACGGTGTAAGGCTTTAACAATCATGTTAACTATTCTGCATGGAATGTTTCCCTAGGGGTTGCAACTATCCAACATGCACCTACCCCCTCCACCCCCCTACAGTTGAATTTATAGGTATGATTCACTAAAATTATGTGCCAACAATCAAATGTAGATGATACTATGAGCCAAATAACAACTCGATGTATATTATACAAGTTCCTACGACAACTACCACCCGCATATATAATAATATGTATATTTTACTTCACAAGTTGTCAGAACGGGGTGACAAATAACAAGGGGTTGGAGAGACCATATGAAAATAATTGACTACCAAAGACTACCACACTAAAAATCAGAACGAAGAAAGATGCCTGAGAGACCTCCAAAAGTTGGAAATACAGTTTGGAGTCCACAGCATAAGAGGTAGCAAGCTCTGCACAAACATGCCCTTGTGACCTTCAACCAGAGTAAGATTGTAAGATCCTTATCATCAGCTCCATGACCACGCCATAAAAGTCCAGGTCACCTTGGACGCAGTCCATCTATCCCAGCTTGAGTCTCCCTCTACGCCTCACACTCTCTAGTGAAGGGCTCTTCTGGCGGGTAGGTGCTCACTCACTTTTCCCACGTGTCCAAGCTATGTCTTCCAATCCTAATAAATTCCGTGTTGTCATCGTGCAGCCGTTCCAGTTCGTGATTGTTTCTGATTCTCCACACACCACCCTCACAAACAGCTCCGTAGACTTACCGCAGGATGTTTCTTTCTATAATGCTTTGTTGGTTCTCATCTCTTTTATAGTCCACGTCTCGAAGGTATGTGTGTTAACACTGATCTGACAATAGTTTTAAACAGAGTCAGTTTGATCTTTCTCGACAACAACTCTTTTTGGTGGCACTTCGTAATGGCAGAAAAGTGACGGATAGTAGGGCGTGATAACATGTATTTTGTTTCTTGTTCGTTGATTGTCAGACCAATATTCCTAGCCGCGGTATTGAGCGCTATTTCTGGACACAATATCAATGTGGTCCGCCAAGAGTTAGACGGATTTGTGAAATATGGTTCCAGCAGTATTGATACCGGATTCATGTACCACTTTCTCCGAGGCTATGTTGAAGAGCAAGCAAGCTAGGGAGTCATCTTGCCGGATGCTGTTTGTGGTTTCAAATTAGTGTGACAGGTCGTAGTGTACTCTTACTCTGCACCGGACATGGGACATAGCCAATAGCCAATTCAACCAAGTAAAAAAATAATATTCTTCTTCTTCTTATATTAGATCGTAGATAGATCTGTTTTTTCGAGAAAGCTATTCCTATGAAGCTGAGGTCCAGCCATCCATCTATCTCTTCGGTGGTCTTCCGGAAAGCCCTGGTGGGATTACGTTTGCCGCTATGGATGGGGATTTGAGATGCGTCCATCCTGTAGATATGGTTCCTCCAGAATCTTCTCCTATCTCTACTCCATCGTATGATGTCCTCGGGATCACAGGTCCGCCTAATGTAGTCATTGCGAATTCTGTCCCTAAGCGTCTTCCCTATGATAGCCCTTAAAACCTTAATTTCCAATGTTCGTAGGAGGTTTTTAGTTCTGGTCGTGTCGGCTCTTGATAGAGCTGACACGACCAGAAAAAATGATATGTGTAAAATAATCATATAAATAGAAACACATTTGCAACTTATGTACCGTGCTAGTGGATTTTTTTAATATTAAATTGAAAGAAAAAAAATACTTACCAGTTGCAATTAAAAGAAATACTGTTACACATACTTGAATAATAAATATGAACTAAAAGGATTTCTTTTATCAATAGTCCTGTTGAAACAAAAAAGCTACAAAAGTATTTACGAGTATGAACCTACCCAGAACAAAAGATAAAATATATTTATTTATCGGGGGAAATAATTTCCCTTATGGCAATATCGGTTTCCGTATCGACTTGTCTCGCCATAAATCATATAGCAATGAAAGTACCTAACATACCTACCCACCTACAAACCATACCATACATCTATGAATGTTCTCATGTTTGATATATGGCCCATGACTTTTTGATAGCGAATTGTGGGCGTTGCATTTTCATACCTTATAAAGTAAGACTCGTAAGAAAATTATATAAAACATGTACCTAATGTAAAATACATTTTTATCATGTAATAAAAAAATAAATAGCAAAGTCCACAGAGAGAATGAAAGAGTAACCGTTGCTGCAATATGTACAATAACCTTAATCATAAACGAGATATTTTTAACAATAGCCTACAATCATTAAAAAACACCTATCATCAATATTATAGTAAAAACATTGTACCAAATTGCATAATTTTTGGTATATCCAATACTATATTAATATGACAACTCGCCCTTTCCTCCTCTCCTACCCTTCTCCATGCCCCACCCTCGCTTCATAAAATACACAAACACATCACAATTCTACAATTACACCACACTTTTAACTAATCACATATATTTTTCTTTCCTTTTTTCGCTTGAATTGTGTTTGTCATATTAATCTGTGTAACAATGTTATTGGCTTATTTGCTTTATTACTATTTTTTATTAATGTAAAATATGTAATGGCTGTTTTGTTTCCTAAAATAAAATAAATAAATAAAGAGTTACAGTATCTTGTAAGTATGCTATATGAAGGATACATAGAGAACGGACTGAGGATGAATGCCAGATAACCAACGGTCTTAAAAAACAGCGTAAGAAAATCAATTAAAAGTAGAAAACGAATTGCGCGAGGAAGTTGACGAAAGCTGGGAAGTATGTTTCAACGGAATGGACGGTCTGATAAGGATATTGAGAGAAGAATTATGGCAGGAAACAGAGTGAACGGAGCAATTACACCAGTTATAAATGATCGCAACATATCAAAGGATACCAAATTTGAAATGTTTAACGCAATCGTAGTGCCAACCTTGACGTATGCTAGTGTTACCTAGACATAGCAGATGTCGTACGAAAGCGGAATAAATGCAGTTGAAATTAGATCGCTAAAAAATATTTGTGATACAACAAAGTATGACAGGGCGAGAAATGAGGTCTCAATGAAAGAAATTAAGATGAATAAAGATGTAAATAATAGAATGAAATTCAATACATGGTTTAGGCACTTGGGGAGAATAAACGAAGAACGCCTGACGAATAAAACATACAAAACTGACAGGAACGGAATAAGAGGTCGGGGGACATATTTTTCACATCTCATTGCGATGAATATTTATTTATTTGCTCTTAGAAAGCTACAGCTAAAATTTATTAATTTATTTATTTTACATTACATTTAGATATTAGGTATATAAAAGTTGAGCCAAAGGTGCTTTCTTCAATTTAAATTATTGATTATACAGTAATTTATTACACAGTTTAAAAATTCATAAGAAAAAAAAAGATAAAAGAAAATTAAAAAAGATAGATAAAAAAATAACAAAGATATACACAAATACAGTAAATGAGTATGTTTGAGGATGAGGAGGAGGGATCTTTAGTGAATGAGGAGGGGATTGTTAGATTGTGTATTAGAGTTTAAGAACATCTTTATCTGTTTTTTGGTAATGTTGTAAAGTGTCATGAAAAATATCTGTATGTTTGAAATGTGTATTATAATCTCGCTGAATTCTAAACATGGGTGAAAAGTATCTGTAATTAGTGTGGCATACTGGTATGTGGAATCAATTTTGTGAGCGGGTTTGTCTATTTTGTGAGCGGGTATGCGGGTATGTATCAAGACAGAAAAATCTGGCGTTCGATTCTCTCTGCCTACACCGGAAAGAACATGGCGTGATGGTGTGTACGTATAAGTTACACAGTACTACTTGCTCATCATAATTGTATTTTTATTCATTTTAACAATTTTAATAAGTTCGAATATTTTTTAATTGCATATACGCAAACATTGGATTTTTTCCCTATCGGGAGTCAAATTATACTTGATAAACTTTTAATATCTCAATAGAGACGTAGTTGGGATGTTATAGAAGAACCAGGAACTCAAGGCACTTACAGGGATTACGACCTGTCATCGGCTGGTTTACGTGATCACTTTTTGTGCTTGCACAACGTTCACCAATGATGCCTTTATATTGAGTTCCCTTATCAACGTAATTTCTGAAAGTTCTATATATTTCAATAATGTGTAACAATTCATTTGTAAATAATGCTTTATTAGTGTTGCCATCTATGTCGTAACGAAGAAACCTTTTTTTGTACAATTAAACCAATTTCTCAATAGATGGCTTATTTATTTGTTTGTTTCTATTCATATTATAACTTATTTACTGGCGGGTTTATTGCCAAACGGCAATTTCGCCCAACAAACCAGAGTTAATATTAAATATAATTCGATAATCGTATGAAAAAAATAAAGATTACATAAGAAAATATAAAAAAAGACAAAACAATATTGAATATAAACGGTTCACAGCAATGATAGGAAAAAAGGATAAGACGAGGAAGAAGAAATCGGATATTATCAGATAGATATCATTACCACAAAGTGATTTCAGTTTAAGGGGGGGACTGCTGCCAACGTACCTATTTTTCAATTTGATATACCATCATTATTTCTTATCAAATCGTTTTGAAAAAAATAATTTAGATATTAATAAACAAAAATAAACCATAACTTTTTGATAATGTTCTGTATAAATTCTTGTAGAAAAATAATGGCATACCCCGATTTTCAACGTTTATCATATATTTTTAATAAACTACATATAAGGCGTAGAGTAATATATATTTTTTTTAATTTAAAGAAGACAAAAATATCTAGAAAAATATGATGTGACGTTTGCTTTAGGTTTAGTAAATAAACCTAAAAAACATTTATTTTCCATTCAGCGCCATTGCGTAATAAAAGTTTTTTTGGTTTATTTATTTAACCTGATGCGTTAATGCAACGTCATATCATATTTTTCCAGGTATTTTGTTCTTCTTTAATTTACATATAAAAAAAATGCTCTATACCTTATATTTTTGTAGAAATTTAAGATAAATGTCTTAAATCGAGTATGCTTATTATTTTCCTACAAGAATATATACAGAACATAATAAAAAAAGGTAAGGTATATTTCTCTTTATTAATATCCAAACTAACTAGGTTATTTTTTTCAAAATGATTTGTTTAGTAATAATGATGGTATATCAAATTGAAAAAATAGGTACGTTGGCAGCAGTCACCCTCTTAATGTTTGGCACACTTTTCTGTTTCATACCTACTGTGTATTTAATTATCATTTTGAGATACAATCTTTCCGCACGTTTGATTGTATTAAATTACTCGAAAATGATTCCACATCAAAATACGAATTCCAAAATAGGAATTCGAGTGAAGTTATTAGTAGCTATTCACAAAATTTAGTGAAGCCAACTTGTCTAGAAGATAACAGACAATAATATTATACAAAATGTTTCCATCGTGAAACGTTCTTCAAACCAAAGTACATATTATTACACAGGCAAATATTAAAGACCATAAATAAATGAGGTTTACATTGCTTTTGTACAAAATCATTTCTTTTTAATAATTGGACACTCCGGAAGAAGGGCATAAAGCAAATACTTTTCTCATAATTATTTGTATTTACTAGAAGAACCGCACAGCGTTGCTTTGCTTGTTCATTCTCTTTTGCATGCCAAGTGCTTTTTACTCTCCACTAGGTACTATTGAATAGTGGAGAGTCATGATTTCACATTTTTGAAGCGTATTTTTTTTACATCAATTTCTCAATGGGAATCATGTAGAGAGTGTACATTGTGAGTTTCGTCGTGATGTGTTTGTATGCATGGCGTACGGCGCGGCGTACGGATTATCCTTTTTGTGTCCTCTCTACAGCCCAAAATATAAGTCCGATCGACTTCATATTAACATCATATGTGTAAAATGCATAGACCTAGAGATGATTAGTTTTCCATAGACAACTTTTGATTCCTTCTCTTCATATTGATATCATATA
Organism: Molanna angustata; assembly: GCA_963576475.1. Lineage (NCBI taxonomy): Eukaryota > Metazoa > Arthropoda > Insecta > Trichoptera > Molannidae > Molanna > Molanna angustata. The sequence goes on from OY754966.1 coordinate 45,358,420, forward strand.
TGTAAAATCCAAAAAAATAAAGCTGATTAGTTTTCCATAGATCCATATGTCCAAATTTTCAAAATGTTCTCACGGTCTGGAAAATAGAGATATTTTTATACTGTTTAAAATTTTGATGCATTAAAATACACTCATTAAAAATCCATTCAAGGATTGTCAAAATTTAAGGAAAAAATATGGTCTGCCATGTCAGTGTGAAATAAATTTCATATTTGTAAGAAATATAAATTTCTCAACGGGTATCATGTAGAAAGTGCATACATTGAGTTTCGTCGTGTTGTTTTTGTGATTATCCTGTTTGCCGTATACGATTATGAAAATTTGTGTCCTCTGTACAGATAAAACTACAGGGCCGATAAACTTTATATTGATACCATATGTGTGAAGTTCATACACTTAGATCTGATTTTTTTTTCCATAGACAACGTTTCAATTTTCTCAATGTATCTCTATGCTTTCAAAAAAAAAATTATCATACATTCTGAAATCCCGTAAATACTCATGTGTTCTCCCAGTGCTTACTTATGGAATGGAAACATCGGTCCTGACAAAAAGAATAATGCACAAGCTGTTAGTGACACAGAGAGCTATGGAGAGAAAGTTGCTGGGTATTTCAATAAGGGACAGAATTCAGAATGTCATGATAAGACAAAGAACCAAAGTAGCCGATGTAGCGGAAAGGGTCGCTGGCCTTAAGTGGAGCTGGGCTGGGCATATTGCCAGATGCCAGGATTCACGATGGACCAAAAAGATCTTAGAATGGCGACCGAGAACAAGCCGTAGAGGTGTTGGCAGACCCCAGGCAAGGTGGTCTGATGACATCAAGAAATGTGCCGGAGGGAGATGGATGCAGTGTGCCCAAGACAGGGAGTTGTGGAGGATCAAAGGGGAGGCCTATGTCTATGTATATAAGAAGAAGAAGAAGAAGATCTTTATGCTTTCATCTGTTAAAACTGGAAAAAGTTCTCTCACGACCTGAAAATTCAAGATATTTTAATTTTGTTTAAACTATTTATACAAAACTAATTATCTTCAAAAAACTACATTCAAAGTTGGTCAACGTTAAAAAAAACACAGCCGTTTGAAAAATTATGTTCATAATAATAGATTTTTGTATGAAAAATATATAACAAGAGATTTTTTTTTTAAATTTCATTTCATATTAATATTAGAATGTAATATTAGCAGGGAAGCTTCATTGTGTAGTGGAGAGTTTAGCGTTGGCCACAATCCACTCGTTTATTTATATAAGCGACCTTACTCTTGAAGCAAGATGTGGCTTAATAATATCCGTGAATTGAGTTAAGTGCGGAATATCAGATAGCTTTTTGAATTGGTGCAGGAAAGGCAAGAACAGTAAGTTGACATTGGGGAAACCTGCGCATAATAATAAAAAAAATAATTATAACCGCTATAGAGCGTCCCTAACTCCGTTTTGGCGCTCCGCTCCTCTTTTTGGCGCTTCGCATTTTTTGTAGACCACTTAATAACAAAATATCTTAAATTTTCATTCATGGTTGGTAAATTAGTTGAAATAAACAGTGTGCACACAACTAATTTCGGTGATCGTGCGTTTGCGGTGGCAGGACCAAATGCTTGGATTATGCTCCCACACACCCTCAGACAAACCGAAAATATATCTTGGTTCAGAAAAAAACTCAAAACACACCTTTTCGCAAATCTTACCAGAGCCAAAATGATACAACGTAATCAATTTTCAGCGCCCTTGAGGTGAGATATTCACAGAAACGGCGCTGTATAAATTATCCAAATTTATTATTATTTTTTATTGCGCACCGACCCAAATCAGCTAGAAAAATGCATCAAAATACTAAAGGTACCCCGCCCTCATCATGTAGAGATAAGAGTAGGTATTTATAATTATTTTATAATTGGTAATATTCATCAAACATAAAAAATGTAATTTATTTATTTAAATCCACTTTAACATCCAAAAATAACAATACTACAATAGTGCAACATAGTACAATTAAATTATGTAACATAGACAATTTAGAATATGTTGGCACTGACAAAAAATGAATACAATTTATTAGTACTATTGCACAATAATGAGTAATTTAATACTATCGACTATGTCAATTGATGTTGAAAATAAATTTTAACGAAATTATTTTACTAATTCATATATTTTTTTTTATTCAAGTAATATTTTGATAGCGTAAATTAATATGGGTAAAATTATTTCACTGGTAATACGCGCCCTGGTAATAACGGCTACGGTATACGGTCAGAGTGGGAGACGTATTAAACTTATGGGATCTACTGGAATATAGCCTCGTTAGCCGAAACGATCGTCGACGACAGAAGTTAAATAAAAAAAAAGAAAAACTTTAATGAGCTCTATTTTGTCTATTTAATAATGGAATTCTAGAAATTGTCTCAATTAAAAGTTTATAGACTAATGGTTTCATCCTTGGCCTCGTGACTCGATCGCTCAATAAATTGTCTGCCTCCATACAGAATGTATTTGGTCATATTATTCTTCATCTTTTTCTTGCTGTACTTTTTAATTTGACTGTATACAGATCCAAATAAATAAAAAAATAAATAAATAAAAAAATAAATAAATAAATAAATAAATAAATAAATAAATAAATAAATAAATAAATAAATAAATAAATAAATAAATAAATAAATAAATAAATATATAAATAAATAAATAAATAAATAAATAAATAAATAAATAAATAAATAAATAAATAAATAAATAAATAAATAAATATAAAAATAAATAAATATATAAATAAATATCGGTTATGTGAGCGACTTCTGAATATTCTTTCTCCACTCTTCCCATTACGATGAGCTTCTCGAGGCTATCGGGGGTAATATACAGAATAGAAAGAGAGTTATTGTAGTAAACGATATCACTGATATTATGTCACTCTAAGGCTGAGTATATAATGAAGAAGTAAGACTATATTAGTAAGTAAGTCTTTATTTAGGCCTTCAATAGTAATTAAAGCGACGAAGTATGTACATATATTGATGAATTTGTATAGTGAAAATTATCATATACGTCATACTATCGTGTTTGCTACAAAGTGAAGCAATGGAAGTCTACATTTTTTTTATAAAAAAATATCACATTGCTACTTTGGTTGTTTCTGACGGCATTTTTACTAAATAATAGCATTTCGAATAAAACAAATACAAGTTTAATAAAATAATATCATATCGATACTTGTTATTGAAAAGTTAACACCAAAAAAATATTCTGATTTGTATGAATCATTCATATCAAATATTCAAACTCGTTTATCTCAAAATCACTTATGTCAAATATTATGTCATTGTTCTCGCAAACGAACATAACATATCATCATAAAGTATAGCTTCTGATGATATGATACACTTGATGTTCCGGATTTGCTGGTTTGTTGGTTTGGACACTCGAATCTGATCCCAGTTTCGAATTCTTCGCTAAGGACCTAACTTTGTAATTGAAAATAAACTAGTGTCCATACAGGCGCAGCGACGGATTGGATTTTTGTCTTCTAGCAACAATGATAGTAATAATGCTCGCGCTCCGTACCATGCCGATCGATCAGTGGACGCACCTTGTAAGAATACCTACTAAAATCCGTCTGATGCGCTGCGTCCGATCCGTCCACTGCGCTTGTATGGACGCTAGCTTTAATACGGTTTGTAGGTATATTTTAATCCTAATTTGTTTATTTATTTGAGGGATAAACACAGTCTTACATATAAAATATCCAAAAGAACATACCTACACTATGAAATAAACAAAAAAAGACCAATTACGTTTATCCGCAGATATGATAACTAAGGATTCAAATAACACAAAAAAAATGGTATATTTATTTTTTTATTTTATTCATGCTTTCTCTTACATTTATTTATTTATTTATTTATTTATTTATTTATTTATTATAAACAATACAATACAATACAATGTTGATTACATACTAGAGTTAGAAGTTACATATGTTTGTGTGTGTGAGGGTGTGTGTGTATGTGTGTTTGTGTGTGTGTGTGTGTGTGTGTGCGTGTGTGTATATGTATTATTTAATGATAAGTGTTATAAATGATAGAATACGATGAACACCTCACTAGGAAGTCCTGTGCCGAGGTGTTCATAACAACAGTTGTGCGACATAGATAATATAGTTTTCGAATCTAATTATACATTAAATTGTTATTGAGAAAAAAAATTGTGAAGCTTAATTATGTTTGATTGGGTGTGATTATATTATTGATTTGTTCTGAACCGGTGCTGTATATCCATGCTGTTATGTGTTTTTTGTATTTTTGTGACGATGTGTTATGTGGTAGCAGTTTTAATGAGGTTGGTAGGCTATTGTGTAGTTTGATGGCATAGTATTTAAAGTGTCTTTGTCCATGGGTAGTTTGCAACTTTGGGATATTTATTGTGTTGGTGAAGGAAGATCTTGTTGTTCTTGGAGGTTGTGTATTGTGTATCGTGGGTATGTTATGTTTAAAATGGTATAGAAGTGCTGATCTTGCGTATAGTTGACGAAGTGTCATAACTTCCAGAGTCTTGAAAATGGGTTACACTTTTATTTTTTTTTACTAAAAATACATAATATAATGATTAGCAGTGCTGGTATTGTTTTGATCACCGCCAAACTAAGCAAGGCCTGTGTCATGCCGGCTATTTCATATATTGAATATTTTTTTATAAAATGTAGCATAAAATCGTAAATGTAATACCTATAGATATAACGTAAATGTAATATAATAAAGACTAGTTGCATGTAACACATGAGATCCAACTGTCGATAGCGATAGTATGTATAGTTGAAGACCCATAAATACAAATTATTGAATATTTTCAGATATTTTGTTTTCTATACAACATATATTATGTAGGTATGTATGTCAAGATAGGATAGTATGGAGGAAGTTCCTTTTTTCCTACCCAGAATATGAAAATAGCATGATGGTATGTATGTTTGGAGATGAAGTATCAAACTATTAAGTCTTCTTACGTATTGTGTATAGGCGACTGCCATACAAAATGTATGAAGCGATGTCGTCACTAAATTCAATTTTTATAAAAATTGTTAAAAAAAGTTTGAGATGTGCTAATACAATGTTCATATTTTTTATAGAAAATTGAATTATCTAGTTGGGGTGTTTCGGCTTTTTTCGATATTTTTGAAAAATTTAGAAATATATGCAGTTAAACTCATAAATTTATCATAAAAAAAATATTTTTCTTAATAAAAAATGTTTGAGAAACCCTGGAATTTTTTTGAAAAAATTAATTTGAGATCTTATATTTTTCTATGTTTGTACCAATTTTCAGCGTTCTAGCGTTTATGGTTTCTGAGATATATGGAAAAATAAAATAAAAATTCAAAAGTTGATAACCCCTGACTGAAACAAAAATTCAAAATTCCGAGTATAAAAGTTTTGTAGGCCTGTAACTGTTTATATATTCTGAAATTTTAGGCTTTGTAAATTGAGCGGATCAAAAGTTATAAGGGGGGGACGGACACACACACACACAGACATACACACACACAGACACACACACAGACACACGAAATGTTCTACTCCGAATTCTCAACGCCGACAGCGATAGTATGTATAGTTGAAGAATAAGTACCAAACCCATAAATACAAATTATTTATTATTTTATGATATTTAGTTTTCTATACAACACATGTACCTAGGTAGTCAAGATAGGATAGTATGGAGGTCAGTCTTTTTTTCCTACCCGGAATATGAAAACAGCATGATGGTATATGTATATTGTATGTTTAGAGATGAAGTATCAAACTATTAAGTCTTCTTTGATATTGTGTATAGGTGACTACCATACAAATTGTATGAAGCGATGTCGTCACTAAATTAAATTTTTATAAAAATTGTTAAAAAAAATTTGAGATGTACTGCTACAATGTTAATATTTTTTATATAAAATTAAATTATCTAGTTGGGGTGTTTCGGCTTTTTTCGATATTTTAAAAAAAATGGAAATATAGGCAGTAAAACTCATAAATTTATCATAAAAAAAATACTTTTCTTAATAAAAAATATTTAAAAAAAAATGGAAATATAGGCAGTAAAACTCATAAATTTATCATAAAAAAAATACTTTTCTTAATAAAAAATGTTTGAGAAACCCTGGAATTTTTTTGAAAAAACTAATTTGAGATTTTGTATTTGTCTATGTTTATACCAATTTTCAGCGTTCTAGCTTTTATGGTTTCTGAGATATAGGGAAAAATAAAATAAAAATTCAAAAGTTGATAACCCCTGACTGAAACAAAAATTCAAAATTTCGAGTATAAAAGTTTTGTAGGCCTGTAACTGTTTATATATTCTGAAATTTTAGGCTTTGTAAATTGAGCGGATCAAAAGTTATAAGGGGGGGACGGACACACACACACACAGACATACACACACACAGACACACAGACACACACACAGACACACGAAATGTTCTACTCCGAATTCTGAGTAAATCCGTGTATGGAACATATATGCTGCGAAGCCTCTAAGTTGGTGTTTTTTGACTTCAAAGTTGGAAAAGCCGTGAAAAAAGTAGACCTCTCCATACAATTCTCGCGTATTCTGGCTTGATACATTGTCGATATGTTAAGAGAACAAAGTTCTCCTAAACAAATCGACAGTTGGATTATATACATTGATATAAATATTTTACTCCCAATATCAAACAAAAATATTTCCATTGTTTCAGTTGCTTTAATCTCATACGCCAGATTACAGAAACTCATGCCAGTAATAAGTTTATATTTATGATTTTGTTTAAAATATGTTCCATAATATCCTTTTAAAATTTATTTTTATTTCTAAGTTCCTTAAGTTCCAACGGAAGCCGATTGAATGCTGTCGATGCTCTAAAAGCAAATTGATTTTAATAATATATAGTTACCAATTATCTGCAGACTTATTTTCAACCAACCTTAAAGATTTTGTATGATATCGTTCTTTATTAAGTATCCAATGTTCTTAAAAATTGTGTTATTAAAAAAAGCGCGTTGTGTGTATCACTTACCTTTATTTAGTTTTGTTAGATCGTAAGTGTTTGATGTATACAGATGTATTGTATATATATTTTTTGAATTCGCTACTCCCACCACCACCCGCTCTGCCTATGGGGACTGTAAACGGCCCCTTCACAGAACGCTAAGTGAACGACAAAAAAAAAATGCATAGAACGAAAAGTAGCTCATGGAGCCCTCTAGATTAGCAATCTCGGCACCATAGTGCAAAAAGAAACAATCAACGAGTGCGAACAGAAAATTCACACCCGTGGACTGTCTATGACCTCAGATCCCCCTACATGCAGACCATCAGAGATGTGACCAAGATCTCTGGAAATAATTAATTTAACGGGAATCTTCTAAAAGTAAGGCACCATATCTATGACAGAAAACCTTAAAAGCTTTATAATTTTTCTTCGAGATCACAAAATCCGCATGACCAATGGGACCTTGAAGAGGCCCACGGACAGCAACGAGGAGCTCCGATCTATATGAGGACACCATTGGGTGGCAACATTCCCAAAGGATATGTTCCGAAGTTTGGCCCGGGTATTGACAGAAATGACATGAGGCAGAGGAGGCAATGTTAAATCGGTGAAGATAACTTTTAAAGTCCAAAAGTCTGGAACAACCCAGGGAGATTTAAGACGATACCTCACGTCGGGAAAAAATAAGTAGGTAATTCTTCCCACTGAGCAGGCCGTCCAGCGAGTCTGCCAGATGTTCTGCAAATTTTCATTTACAGTCCTTTCAACAAAGCCGCGTGACACTCGACTTTTTTTTGAATATCTAATTTCAATGCTTGTATGCACTTATGCAAGTAAATGCACTGTTTTATGTCCACAACATTTTTTTAACGGGACCACCGTTTCGCCTTGTGATTCCCTTTTCAACAGGTTAAAAAATGAAATCTTGTTTGATTACCAGCATGACTCATTACATACAAAGACAACAAAGTAGATATTATAAATGAATAAATTCTCCACGCCCTTAGGTTCATTTTAATCAATTAAAAAGAGTTCAGTGAATATGTAAACTCATGGAAGTGTTATTTAATATACTCAAGGACAAATATTATAAATTTTAATTTTTTTATCACATCTCTCTCTTTATTTTTGTAATCCGGACTGAATTATGTGTGTCCACAGGGTATCGAACCCGGGTGTTCTCGCTCAGGAATCAGACACCTATCTAACCAACTCACCCACGAAGGCCAATATTTTCCTGTATAATCTGTCTGGATTATAAAAGGTCACTGGTTTCATATTAATAAATTCAAAAGATAAAAGCAAACCAAAATGGGGAACACCGGAGTGTATGTGTATGAGTTGACTTGGAATTCGAATATTTTTTTAAATGTATATACCTACGCAAACATTGGATTTTTTTCCCTGTTTATGAGTCAAATGATATTTTTTTGACAAACTTTTTTACATCACAATAGATACGAAGTTGGAATTTTTTTTTTAGAGTTATTTTTTAATCAAACAAAAATGATTATGGTTCTACATCTATATATTTCCTTTATAGTAGGACGACCGTTTCGGCTGACTAGGTCCTTATCAACTGGTACCAGTTTTTATTAAAATGTTATTTTGAAAAAAAAATTCTGCTCGTCGTTCGAAGTTCAATCAGCGAGACAATGGAATGGTCCAAGTCCGGATATTGCTAACTCTCTTGTATTTTCAAAAAAAAAAACTATAAGGAATATTAATTTATCCCTAAACACTTGATCCCGATTTCCTCTCATTGTTCTCTTTCAATCCTTTTTTGCTTTGATGTTTTTTTTAATATTCATAATGCATATTTCTCGATTGCGACCAAGAACGGGCACAAAAAGTGCTGGAAGGCATCAAACAAGGTGGTCTGATGATAAAAGACGGGTGGCTGGAGGCGGTCGGGTGTGGTCTGCATAATATAGAGAGCTGTGGAGGTCTCAGGGGGAGGTCTATGTCCATAACTGGACGAAGGAGAGCCGAAGAAGAAGAATGCATATTTTAATATTTATAATGATGTATATTGTATTGATGATGATGATGATGACATATTACAATCTATTTTTGTCAAACTTTGTAATCAGGTTGGTTGGATGAAATTAACTTATGGTAATAATCCTGTCAGTGTGCATAATATTTGTTTATATTATCTACAAAAATATAAATAAATAAACATATTTTTTAATTTAACGGGGAATAAACACCACAACTTACCAATAGATATGAAAAATTCAAATACTTACCTAAAAAGAAAAAAATACAATGTATTTTGTCACACAATGTTGGATTGTTCTTTTTTTCTTCTTATCACTGTTGGTCGTCTTCATGCGGTAAGGTTGTTTTATTTTAAAAAAATCGTAAAAGACAACACTTTGTCGTGCTCAGTTTGCGGCGCTTTAAAATTTCGCTACAATATCACAATTTCCCTAGATGGCATCTAACGCTCTTCTCATTTATAAGTTACATTTTTTTTCATAATATATAATTTTATTTACATATTTAACACTACTTTACACCCTATGCAAGTGGTCAGTTTAGTACTCTGCTGGGAATCGAATCCGTTTATATATATTTTCCAACATAATATACATATCTTTAGGCCTACCCAATATATTTTTTTAAAGAAAAAATATTTTTTATACGTGTTTTTTACATGTTTTGAGATAAACTTAATACTTTTTACAGTGTTTGTAATCTACATTTTTACATAACTTTTTACGTGCTAACTGGAACCAGTTATTCATTTATTATTTAATTTGTTAGGTAGGTATATTCATTTTTTAAACATACAATCTGTTTTGGAGTATTTATATGTACATATGTACCTTTATGTAGATGGTTTATGTGTATTTTGAAAGCATCTAATTTTCTGTTTTTTAATGGCTTTTTTCTAATACACTTAAGTTACTATAGTATTACACTTTTTTATAATATTTTCATTTCTTTCAATATTTTTTTAGTGAGTCTATATTGTTTGAAAGAAAAGTTATGTGTTATATATAATTATATTATGATTATTCTGTACGTATGTATGTCATTGAACACCTCCTAAACGGTTGAACCGATTGTGATTAAATTTGAGTGGATCTCTGGATAGTTAAATTAAAATGAAAAATTGTACCAGTTTAAATAAAAAATATAAAATAAAATCATTTTATATCGTTAATGTTAGGAAAATAACTTTGTGGCGACATTATAAATTATTTATATTATAAACTTAACGTAGTTTACACCACTGAACTATGAGTACTAACTTCTACCGGTTTCAAAAACTTTAAATGTTTTCTTCTTCAGGAAGACTTACGTACTCAAACGTAAGTCTTCCTGAAGTCTTCCTGGAGTCTTCCTGAAGAAGAAAACATTTAAAGTTTTTGAAACCGGTAGAAGTTAGTACTCATAGTTAAGTGGTGTAAACTACGTTAAGTTTATATTATAAATAAAATCATTTTATTTAATGAATGTCTTGTATTATGCAAAGGGTATAAATTTTGAGATAAATTATAATATGCGAAACAACAGATTCTTTAATATCTTTCATTTATTCACACCCGCACACATGTCGCGGGTTACTACACATTGTGGGTAATTGCATGATTGTGTCTGGTTATTTTTATGTTTACTGATCCTGCTAATAGCAGTAAAGCCGACGTTCGGGCAAGTCAACGTATGTCGGATCCGCTAGAATAAACTCTCTGTACTCTATTTAACCAATTATGCCAAATCTCACACATGTCCGTGCGCACGCTTTGCTCAAAAGTGGTCTCTTCGCGGATAGATCTGTAGAATAGATTACAAAACCATTTTCTATCATCAAAATCATTATTATTCGTTGTGTCACTTAAACCACATAGTTTTCCCACGTACGTACGTTTAAAATAAGTTATTCAACGAATTCGCCGAACAAGTTAAAAAGGTCTTAAGGTTGGGTAACATGTGGTTTCGATGGTATTTCAATATGAACACTTAATAAAGGCATTGAATATTCAAAATCGAAATACAATGTCGTTCAGAGTACATACAACAAATGTATTATTAGCCTTGTGAACTGTTTACTATGACACAAACCGCATATCAAACGACGTATGTAGGTACAATATATTCATTACATTGATGAATAATGAGATATGGACGTTTAATAACAAATAATCGTAATACATTCCCATATTATGGACTCTCGATATCAAGTAGCGGTCTGATTCCGCAAGCTGCAAGTTATGACATTTTAATCATATCGCCTGAACTATAGGTAATTGATTATACGAATAATACTACTTGCATATGAAATTAAATTATTTCATTTCCATTATTTATACATACCTATATATTTCAATACCAAAAAAGTAACTATATTTGAAAAAAAAATTATTATAAACATACTATGTATGTACGATTGTTCCCGTTTGGAAATGTATGCCTCACAAGACAAGTCTGTTCTGAGGCAGTACTTATTCAATTTGGCCTAAAGTTACATGTTTTTGAATGCAAAATAAATCATTTGAGCCCAAGTAGTGAAAATAATGAATGACACCAAGCGATGGTACAGATTCTCAGTTTATTAGAGTAGTGTATTTATTGCTAGGATATTTAAATTTTATAGGATATTTTTTTTTAATTTTCAAGAGCTTGCATTGCATGTGCTAGCAACTTGTTACATAACGCAATATCCAAACTACATAAGGCAGTTCCATAATCATGCTGATTGTACAATTGTTTAAAACCAAATATATTTTCTGAAAGGGATAGGCTTCCAGTATTTTTTTCTAGCTACAGTGATTTAATATGATATAAAATATTTGTTTAATTACTTTAAAACAGAGTGGAGAAGAAATATAATTTACCTAAGATAATTTGAGGTAGGTACATACAGTGCATATTATGAAGTTGAGACAATAGATGTTAATGCATTAATGAAGGATACCTAATATACTATATAAGTTGTTCTTCGTGATTGCAAAGCAGACATGAGGATGAATTAGATAACTTGAACCGAATATAGATAATTAAAACTATAACTATTGTCCAGTGTGAAATTGTGTTGTCCGATAATACATATCTTCTATTGATCCACGGAGAGCAAATTTGAGTCAATAGGTACTTATCTCTTCAGTTATAAGTTAGTGGATAAGTTGTATTCATATGAAAGTGTACATTTTTTATTCCACACATTATTCTTTACACTGACTAAAGACAGTGAAGATGATATTCTATGTAATAATGTAATATATAATTTAAGTGGTAGGTACCTGAAAAATAATTATACAACTGTCGATTTGTTCAGTAAAATTTATTTCTCTTAATACGACATGGTATCAAGGACAGTATGAACAAGTTAATATTTTTCAAATTTGAATTATAACAACACCAACTTTGATGATTTGCAGCTAATATATGTTAGTTATATGGATGAGAATTTGGAGTCAGAATTCGGAGTAGAATATTTAGTGTGTGTGTCATTTATATCTTTTGATTTGCTCAATACACATATACCAAATTACAGAAAATATAGAATGTTATACGCCGACAATTTATACTCAAAATTTTGAATGTATGTTTCAGTCAGGCATTTGAATTTTTGTTTCAGTGTATGGCAGTAAACACACAATAATATCTACGGGGACTCTCAAAAGTTTGACACGGAGCTATTTACATAATTGTGGTAGGAAAAAAGGATGATCCTCCACACTATTCTTACTTGACATACATGGTATAGAAAACAAAATATCTAAAAAATATAGAATAATTTAGATTAAAAGGATTATAGAACTCGACAAACAAGAGATTGCGGGTGACAGTTTTATAAAGCGTTGTTAAAAATCTATGTATGCAAAGGTCAGGGAAAAAGTGACACATACGTAATTCGCTGCACAACGTCGAAAGCCAACTAATTTTATTGGTTAATACAAATTCGAGTATTTTTCTGTCCTAAAATTGGTTTATGCACAGGTTATGTCAGCCGCAATCTTTCGCAGGGCGAGGTGAACTATCGCCATCGGCAGTTGGATCTCTGGTGTTGTTATAGTGGTACGCTACTTGTTATAGTGGTACCTACAAAAGGGAGGTTTTTTAGTTAAAAAAAAATTAATAATAGGTATTCGGTTATTTTTAGGATAATCAGATTATGATATAAAAAAAATAACGTGGTTTTAGAAAATCTATTTGTTACCTAATGAATCACCATTCCCTTTCTTGATGTAATTTATGGTAAATGTACATAAGTATTTTTTTTTAATGTCGTATATATATTATATATTATTCCTAAACATAATATAATCATCTTACTTTTTTCTCAGATGGTTGACTGAAACATATTGTCTCCAGACAATAAGCCTTCTATTTGCTCAATGCAATATTTCATGTTTGTACAGAAATAATTTGTATGAATAAAATAATAATTTTAATATTACAATCTGTAAAGGGTTTAGATTGATGTAATATGTCTGTTGATTAATTTATGTGGTAAACGATTTAAATTAATAAGGACTCTACGTAATTGTAAAATGTGAAATAAACGAGGATATCACACCAAACAAAAGCATACTAATTTTTATACCTGAAATTTAGAAACAGAAATGATGAGCAGAGGTGTGCGCAGTACGACTGTTGTCCTTAGGGTACCCACAAATCCATTGTAAGATACGAGTCTGTCTCAAAAACGATAAAGGTGAAATTTAAATTTAAAAACTTCGGAGCTCTCAAGAATTTTGTGAAAAATACGGTGCACTCGTATATTTGCTTTCAGTGAAAGAAAAGCCTGTTGTTTTCATACAATCAGCTATCTCTGGCACTCTAAGTGCAGTGTATGGAAGGTTTTAGATTTCTCAGGACTCTTAGTGATTTTCAGTTTTGCTAGGCGCGTTTTATTCCTCATAAGCAGAACGAACAGTGGTGGATGAAAAACTGTCAAACTTAAAACAGATTATTACCTACTATTTTTATACGGATTTTAATTGAGTTTTGTTTGTTGAGAAATAAAATATATAAAGATATTTTAAAATATCCATCTGCTTTATTTTCGAAGGTTCTAGTCAATATTATTTATTTATTTATTTAATTAATTATTTAATTTTTTTTTTTTATTTATTTATTTAATCATATATTTATTTATTTATTCGTTCATTTATTTATTTATTCATTTATTTATTTATTTATTTATTTATTTATTTATTTATTTATTTATTTATTTATTTAATTATTAATTTATTATATTCTATATTTATTTATTTATTTATTTATTTATTTATTTATTTATTTATTTATTTTTTTTTTATTACATATTTGAGTAATGGCATTATTTTTATTTATTTATATTTTAGAGTTATACCATATAAAAAAGAACACACAGATATATTGTGATGAAACTTTCAGAATACAATCTCAGCATAATACTAGTTGATAATCTGTAATAAATAAAAATAACCGTATAAATTGCGAAAACATTACTCCCCACTCCTTTGGGTTAGTGAGGAATAAAAAAAATTAAATACACAAAATAGCAGTAAAAAATATGTTTTATTAAACAGGATTCTGCGCATCTTCCTATTACAAAAGTCAACATCAAAAAAGTATATACTTGAGGAAAACTTGCTTGTTACTTAGACGTTGCATGCGAATGAGCGCCGAATTTTTTGTGCATTTGTAAGATAATTCTCTCGACAAAAACTCTCGGCACTATAGTACTTCTAAATTTTCAAAAAGATCACTTATACAACCTTTTAGGACCTGGTTGTGGCTGGAATGCACTGTTGAGGAAGTAATGTTATATGAGTGATGTCATTCTTGTGTATTCCAAACTATAGGTACCTACTACGTAATAATATGTTTTTTCAATAAGTATTGATTTTTTATTACTTTTATCTCTATATTAATCTCTAAGCACGTCTATGCTTACATTGTAACTTCTCTATGGGAAATATTGTGATTGCACATATAAATCAAATTTATTATTTATAAAACAAAAATATGTATGTGTGATTGTTTTTTCTCTTAATTATTAAATAAATAAATAAATAAATAAATATTTTATATAAATAAGGAAAATAAAATATAATATTTTGAAGTGTGTAAAGTGATAATGGCACATAGGTACATCATGATTCACAATTTCGCCAGTAGGTAAGTATAAGAAAAAGATAATATTGAATTACTAGTGTAGTAGTCCTAAAAGGGTATACGTAAAGGGGAGTGTATTTTTATATAACGACTCAAGTAAATGATCCGTCGCTATGGGCAAATATATTCTTTATACGACCGTAGTCCAAGTGCCACTACAGTACATATTTTGCGGAAAAAAAAACTTTATATGTATGTGACCGAGCTTTATATATGTACAGGGTGTTCCGTATAAATGTATACCAACTTACTTGGTAAACATTATAATATAAATTTTTTGAACAACAAATTATTTATATATCCAAGAAAGGATGATACGTTCAAGCGAAAGACATCTTGAAACAACTAATAAAAAGCATGAAGCGTCAGGTTCCTGGATTCATGAACAATAATGTGTTCAATGGTGGGTTAATTGTTGGTTTCGCCAATGTATTGATGAGGAGGTAAAGTGACGGTATGGCAGGATTGGATGTTAGTGGAATAAATTTCGCCTTCCCATTATCCAGCTCCTATGCCCTTTTCCTACCTACATACATTGTCCATCTTCACACGCTTCACCCGCAACAATACTATCATCGCCGCGCAGTAGCCAACGCATTTCATTATTTAGTATCAACTTCGAACCTCGCATAGATATCAAATCCGCTCTAAACTTCATATAATTTCGCATCGCTCGTCTCGAGCAAAAAACATACGATACTCGAGCATGCGTCGCATTTCATTTTTAATAAAACATTACATCTGTGCTTGTGTTCAATATTCAAGTGTTTCGTCACCGTGTCATCAGGAGCTGAGAGGAATGTTCCATATTCTTTCAGCCTTCCACATTCCTTCAGGTAGGATCTTTGTTTCACTTTATCTGGTTTGAGTCATTTCGCATTCCGTTAATATTTGTCTCTTCCAAATATAAGTGAAACCACACACCCCATTAAAAAAATCCCCACAACATAATATTTATTTATTTATCGTATGGCAGCACAGTACATCACAAATTAGAATATTATAGTAACAACATAATAGTAACAATTCAACAACAATCAATTTTTTTTTATTGAGTAACATAATATGAACAGACACGTAGTACAAAGATTTAAATTATTTTTTTACAGTTTTTTTTTTCAAAAGGCATTGTCCCAATAAAGTAAATAGCAAATAACATATCTACATTTTACATATTACATACATTTTACTTATAATAATAGAATCATTTAATAAATTGTAAATCTAGTTCAACTTACAGCTAATACATACAGATGATTAAAGTTTATTTTTGTTTTTTTAGTGAATATAGAATACAAACCAAAATTTATCCAAAAAGGAGACAAAAAAATTAACATATACAAATACACATATACGCATACACATACACATACACATACATACACACACATACACATATACAACATACACACTTATAATATACGCATACTTATACACACACATACACATATACACGTACATATATACACACATATGTACACATATACACATACATACATATACTTATATATACATACATACATATACATATATACATACACACACATACATACATATACACACACATACACACATACATACATACATACATACACATACACATACACACGTATACACACACATACACATACATACATACACACACACATATATATACACACACATACATATACACATAGTGAATATGAAAAAGGAATAGATAAAAATTTATTGTTATTTTAAAGATTTGATTTTTCTTTTAAAGTCATAAATTTTTTGTGTTTTCTTAATAATGGCAGGTAGTTTGTTAAAATATTGTATACCCAGGTATTTATAGTGATGTTGGGCATGCGTCTTATAATAAACTATTTAATTACGCATCCACCACACCAATTGTCATAAGGCAATTTCTTCCAACCAACAAAATCAACGCGATGCCTTAAAAAGTATAGTGGTGAGTACATTAAATTTATAACAAAAAATCAAAGAAAGAAAGAATGAATGAAAATACCTAGAGGTGTGTGATCATGGATCAGTTGGTCAGATATCTAATTTCTGAGTGAATGATCCCGAGTTCTGCAAACTTGTATGAAAAACAACCTCAGCTATGCGAGCTTAGCTTAACGAACATCATTATTCAATCAAGTTAACATAATATACTCTCTTCCCAATGTTGCTATGTCGTATACATATTTGCTTCCGATGACGATAAAAAACGAATAGGTTGTGGCCAACACTGTTTGAAAAACAACATTTCCCCTACAATACATTCCTTCATTAAAATTTAAAACAATTTCCTATTATGTATATAATTTAATTGTATTTCCGATACATACAAATTACCGATGACAATAAATGAAAACGTGTTGGTAATGGCCAACATTTAACTCTTTTTAACTTCCATTTAATTAAAAACAAATATTTATTATTCTACATACTCCATATTATTTTTATGACGATAGCTGTTTCGCCTTGTTAGGGCATCCTCAAACTTATATTCAATCTGATTTTAAACCATTTCCCATCTTACTGAAATTTTGTATTCACTCTTACTTTCGATGACAAAAATTTTTTTTTTTTATTATTGAAACCAAACAAAATATAACAATATAGTTACAAACAATAAAAATATTACAAAAAAGTACAATTTAAATAAGTTATATGAAACATTTATTTTATAGGATTATTTGGTATATACCACCTCACTGGTTTAAGTTTAAGTTTAAGTTTAAGTTTAAGTTTAAGTTTAAGTTTAAGTTTAAGTTTAAGTCTAAGTTTAAGTTTAAGTTTAAGTTTAAGTTTAAGTTTAAGTTTAAGTTTAAGTTTAAGTTTAAGTTTAAGTTTAAGTTTAAGTTTAAGTTTAAGTTTAAGTTTAAGTTTAAGTTTAAGTTTAAGTTTAAGTTTAAGTTTAAGTTTAAGTTTAAGTTTAAGTTTAAGTTTAAGTTTAAGTTTAAGTTTAAGTTTTAAAGTTTAAGTTTAAGTTATAATGCCCTTGTTTCTAATCCATGTTTCTATTGTTTTCTTGTGTTTCAAATTATTCATCAACTGTATGTCCGTTATTTCACTTTTTATCTTATTAAAAATTTTTGGAGCTAAATAAAAGTAATGTCTTTGTCCGAATGTCGTGTTTGTCTTTGGAGTCATGAGAAAATTCCTGCGTGTCGTCTCGTAATTGTAATAATGATTGCTTATTCTTTCACATTATATACATTTCGGTCAACGACGGGGCATTGAAGCTAGTAAATAAATAAATATATTGTTGAAAATACAAAAAACAAATTTAAGTGGGAATACATTTCTTTAGAACAGTCTTTTTTATTTTTCTAGTTGATCATAATCTTTATTCTTCCGGGTCGCGATTACCATGCAGCAGTCTCTCCTATACACTCTCTTTCTCTACACTTCCTATCCAGCAGCCAGGTGGACAGCCTTCTGAAGTGATGGTGTCAGGTCTGCTAGCTTCCACTTAAAGTTCGAATCCGATCTGAATTTCAAATTGTGGCTTAGAACTTACCAACCTGTCGCACATTCAAATAATCTACTATTGCGATTTGAACATATCTACCTACCGTCCTATGCTCCATTACAAAGGTGGTACATCCGCTAGATAGTCTATCTAATTGTTCTTCTTCGAGGAGTATATTATATCTAACCGTTATGATTATAGCCGTTGCACATCCCTATTTTCGGTGACCATCTCTAATTGATGCACGGCTACCATCCTAACGTATTTTAGCTATAGTAATGCTCTAGAGCTGGGGTTCCCAACCGTTTTGTACTCTAGAGCACATTATAAAATATCGGTTGCGGTTCTAAGGGCCTAGGCAGTAAAGGGGGGGGGGGGGGGGTGGGCGGTCGACGCTGTTGTGCCCCCTTCAATTCTGTACTTAGAAAAGAGCAGGACGAACGCCATTAGTCTCGTTCGACAGCAACTCGTCAACTGTGGCGAATGTTGTGTGAGGTTCGGGCACACCGCCGGCGCAGACGTCGGGTCAGACCATCTGTGTTGACATCATCGAGACGTCATATCTGACAGATGATGATTGCGTCGGATGCCCCCGGTGTTAGACCGCGGAACCTTCGGACGCCAACACGAGTACCGAGGGGTACGGGGACAAGGCCCTTCGACTCGATCGGATGTGCTTAGGGGCTTGCCCCTGCGACCGATTTCGAGCGGAGACCCCGACGTTTGAGGTTGGACTCTCGGGGGCAGTGGTTGACTCGCGGATAGACGGATATTTGTGTTGTCCGACGTTGCGGCTGCGTCGGGGATGAACAGGACCAATGGGTCCTATAGCGTCCTCCGGCGTGGAAGTTGATCGCGAAATCCCTCATCGGTAGGGTGACGGGCACCACCTATTTTTAATCGACAAACTCCTTCCATAACTCATTTTTCCATAATTTTTTTTCTTATATTCATAATTTATTAATAAATTATAAACAAAAATGTTTCAAAATAGTTCAATTATTATTCAAATTGCATACACAGAGAAATGTATTTACAAAACGTAAACAAAAAAACACAAATACAAAGATAACTTTTTATAAAAAAATATAATATCAATATACCTATCAATGTGATCTTTGGCATTGCATATCATTGGCCAGTGCCTCGTAATTAGGAGAGTATGACGATAATCCTGTCAGCAAACAATCATAAACAATAATAATACATACATATTTGAGGTTTGGAATAAGTTTATTATGTATTCGTATTTGATGCCATACCGAGGCATTTGATCACATTTTTAAAATAAATTTTAAAATGTCAATATATTTTTACCTACTTTTATGATTTTGAACACTATTTATTATTTTTTATGTTGTCGATTTTCGCATTTAATTTCAACTTTGACACCTCATCCGACATTGGTAAAATCACCTGTGCGTTTACTAAGCTCAAGTTATTAATGCTAACAGCGCTACCAATCGTAATTCGGCCCCTTACAGTCCTGTGATACAGTTCATCGCGATTCAATTTCAATTTTGTTTGTTTCGTTAATTTATTTAGTAAAATAATATCAATTTGTTTATTTACTATTGTAAAATAAACACAACTTGACACGGAAGCTTCTTTCATCATTTAATAGATTGTCAGTTCTCCCATTGTTATTAAATCTCTTTATTATAATTTTGGAGGTAAGTGTTTGTACTGATTTTAGAACACTCCAATTCATTTCCTTCTAATCAATTCAATAATCAAATATAAACATTAAACACAAGCCCCCAAATGATTCTTCCGCACAGTGAGTTTCTTAGCCACCTGTCTGATATAATTTAAACCACGTCCGTTGACTTGGAACAACCTGTATATACACAAAGTTTTCTTACTAATGCGAACAAAGAACGCCGTATAATTTGTTAAAACTCTGAAAGGGCAGAAAAATCGCTTAGAACCTATCACTTTTGTCATTCATCTTCATGTTCTCTTTGCCTTTATTTTACACTATTACATTTTTGGGGTTAAAAGGTATTTGTCGTATGTAGAGCTTACTAAAGTGCCAGAGTGGTCACTTGGTTAGAAGCGATTGCATACCAGCGTGAGCTGATATGCAAGCCTGTAATTGAGGTGGTAAGGTCGGTCAGTTGGACGTGTAGGTATTACCTGTTTGTCCGCCCTTAGCTACATACAACCCAAATGATATCTCAACCGCTTGGTTCGAACCTGGTGGCGGTCTGTTCGGATAGTCCCGACAGCTGAGCCACAGATTGATCGACCAAGCAACTGTGATACCGTATACAATAGATTAAATATTATTACCAAATATTACTCAGGTAGGAATGGTAGACAGATTGAAAGATATAACAGGAAATTTAACTTACTCTTTTATTTATCAAGTTGATGATTACAATTGATGTTTACTAATATTACTTGGTACAGAAATGTCGAGTTATTATTTAATGAATATAAATGTAAATTTGAAACGCGGACGATTTGAACAGCGATGAGCGGTCGGGCAGCGTGATGCCTAGCTTCGAGGTCTGGATGACGGGAATGAATTGGGCGCGCTGTGCTTCCCCTTAAATAGGAGACGGCTGTGCATACGGCGCAGGGCAAGATGGCGCCTGCCGAAGTACTCAGCGCAGCGAAGCACTGCGCGGCGCAATTGGCGCAATTGGTGCAATTGGCGCAGTCGCTACAGACCCCGCTGGCAGTCGCTTAGACGAAACACGACCCCTCCTCGAAGTTCAGAGTCCTTACATTGCGTTCTGTGAAAGATAAAAAAAATTTTTTTAAAGCATTTGATTTGTTATTTGTAAAGGGTTTTCTTTTGAACCGCTATGTACATCTTATGTTATCAATTTCTATATGCAAAGTAGTCTTTTCTAATACACAGTAATGTAATTATTTAAATACAGCTTAATCTATACATATATAAAGTTAATCATATTATAAGTATAAATTTGGTTTTGTACAAAGTATGAAGTTACTTATCTTTTAAAAATATCTGCTGCCGGTATGATTTGCTGCTCTTGTGATGGCGTGTGGTTGCTCTGCTATTGAGGTGAATGGAGGAGTGTCGTCCTGCGTGTGCTGGCTGGACATCCTTATGTGTTCCTCAGTGGTATAGCTTGTTGGGTGTTGTTGATTGCGACTTCGTAGTGTACCATTAATTGTGAATGGTCCCCAGTTTTCTGTTATGAAGTGTAGAAGTTCTATTTTTTGTTCAGGATGAAGTAGATGTGTTATGTATGTAGAAAATTGATGCAGTTGTATGCGTGGATGCTTCGACTTTGTCGGGAATATCTTCCTGAAGTAGGTATTTATCCAGCTAGGCGAAATGGTTTGCAGTGTGCTCAGCGTGTGTATGCTTGTATATGAATATTCGACAGCTCCCTGCGTGTGCCGGCATGGGGCGAAGCACGGGGGTGTCTTGTGGTTTGCGGCGTGTCAGGCGTGACAGCTTTGGATGTGGCGATATCCAGTTTAGCCTGTAGGGTTTTGCGGTGCGCCATGTTGACGGCTTTGAAGTGCATGGGACTTCAGTGTAACCTGGGTATTTGCGGTGCGCCATGTTGACGGCTTTGAAGTGCATGGGACTTCAGTGTAACCTGTAGGTATTTGCGGTGCGCCATGTTGACGGCTTTGAAGTGCTTGGGACTTCAGTGTAACCTGGGTACATTTCGTGAAACCGGAGGATGTGCTGTGAACTCCTCAGGGCGGTGACACGTAAATGTTGAGCAGCTTCGTTTCTTCATGCGTCGCAAGGAGGTTGACATTAGCTCTTTGCGTGCAGGCCATGAAGGAAGAGACGTTGTATGTCCAACAAAATCGTTCCTCGTCAGAGCAATGATGGCGATGACTTGGGGAAGACTTTGCGTGCTCTTGTAGTAAGTGTATGTGTGATGCTGGCACGGAGATGTTCTCAAAAGGCAAACGTTGCTGGTTCTTCAGCGGTGTTGAGCAGTGAGTATTGGCGGTACCAATGATGATCCTCAGCGATGCTCCGGTTGAATGCTGGTATGATGTGAAGATGCAGTGGTTCATCCATAGTTAATTTCTTCCCGGTAGTGATGCGGTAGAATGCGGGGGCAGCTAGTTTCTGTATGAAGTCGTCCAGATGATGATGATGATGTGATTCATCATAAATAATTTTTTTCTTCTATGTAGTGATGCGGTTGAATGCGGGGGCAGCTAGTTGCTGTATGAAGTCGTCCAGATGATTCTTGTTGATGTCTTTGATGCTCAATTTGAAATTTTAAAATTATACAATAGAATTATACAATGTAAATGTTTGTACTTGCGTTGATTGATAGGTATAAAATAATGTTTGTTATAATTTGCAAGTTCCATTTGATTTGATTTATAAGTATTTGTTTACTCGTTGCTAAAGTATTATATTATAATGCCATATAATGTTATTTGTTTGTTTCGTATTGTATTGTACAAAGTTTTTTTTTTTTTAAATTTAAAATACGACTATGTTTATAATATTTATTATTATTATGTATGCCATGTTTCAATGTTTTATAATTTTAATGTTTTATAATACTTTTTGTAGTATTACATAGTTAATATAATATAGTTTAGTTTATAGTACCAGTTTGTTGCTTTATTATATAGTTAATATATAATAAGGTTTTAATGTTTGATTATGGTTAGGTATTTTTACTACCGTATATTATAGTTTCAATGTTTCTATATTCTGGAACGTATTCGCTATCGTATCGTATTATTTTTATTGTTCGATCATGGTTTTATAGTTGTAGTGTTTTTTTATAAAAAATAAAGTAAAATATTTTTTTATATAAAAAATATTTTGTATTTAGCTAATTGTAGCTGTTCAACATTAGCTATTTGTAGCTGTTCAATGTATCACGGCTTTTTATTTTTATTTATTTCGATTGTATTTAAAAACAATGTTTATTTGTAGTTAGTAATTGTTTAAATTTGCTTTCTATATTATAGTAATAGTTTTAAACTTCCGTATCGTATGCTTGTTGGAGTTTATTTTTTAGAATAATATTTTAATATTATAGTTTTAGAAGCATTAGTTTAGTTTATTTTCAAAAAATTATTTCGAAGAAATATTTTAAAAATATATTATAATGTTCGTTTGCGTAGGTACGTATTTTATTTTATTTAATTGTAATTGTATACAATTGTTTTATTCCTATAATTATGTTTAGAAACGATGTATCTAATTTATTTAAATATTTAATGTATTTTATTATTTGTGCCTTGCGTTGTTAAATTATTTGTTGAATTCTATTTTTATTTAGGCGATGTAAAATTTTATTTTTGCGATCGATGTTTTAAATAACATTATGCTAACTTTCACTTTTGTAAATGGGGTATTGACCTGACCGTTATCGCTGTTATATAGGGGTTATACGAGTTCATTCAGCGAGCCTTTTGTTTGAAGTTCGTTTACCTTTGTTTTTTATTACCGATGGACTCGGTGTAACATTCTTAAACATATATTTGGTTTACTGAATTTTTACATAAAAATATGCGTTTTACGAATATAATAATTATTTAGCTATATGTTTCTAATTTTTAGTTTTTATGATAATGGTTTTATTTGGGAATGTAATATGTATTTTTTATTGATAATTTTTTAATTTTTACGTATTACGATATTTAGCAAAAATAAATATTTTATGAGTTTCTATGAAATTTATTTTTAATTTTTTTTGAGTTTTATCAATATGAACAAGATAAAATATTTATAATGACTTTAGGCTTTTAGAATGACTTTAGGTTTTTTAATAATATTATAATTTTTATACCTCTATTCGGCGTTTTGGTTCTCTGGCTTTTTGCTTTAGATTTTTATACCTTCGTCCTTTGTATGTATTTATTTATTTTCTGGTACTTTTGGTTTTTTTTTAGGCAGCTTTTTTAATCGTTTCGTCTGGGTTATTTTTCGTCTCGTTAGTCATGAAAAAAAAAATATATAAAGTACATATTAGTTATATATTAAACAATTGTAAATATGTTAAGTTAGGTGGAATTTGCGTCTGAGCGTTTTTGAGCGTTTTTGAGCGGGTACACTTGTAATTAATTTTTGACAAATTATAAGACAAATGTATTTAATATATTAGCTTGTAATATATGTGTTACCTGCTCGAGTGATTCCGTTCATCCAGACCTCGCTGTTCAAGTATTAATTCCTGTTAAATCCTTTGTTTCTGTCGTGCAGTAAAATGTTACGCAGTATATTAATGAACACGTATTATTGTTCTGTTTAATAAAACTACTGATTTTACGTTAAAAAGGCACAATAGGTTGTGATAGGCTCACCAGATTTTTTTTTCCACAGTATAACAATTGAAATTATGAGCACAAAATAAAAGTACCTGAGTTTTTTAAACGATTTCGGAATTTTACCAGTTTCTGAAGGTATGTGTGTGTTCTGAGACACGTTCGGATCACCAGTTTTGGACTGGTGGGTGTTCAGAGACACGATCAGGAGTCACCAGTTTTGGGACTGTTTAGAAGGTATGTTCAGACACGTTCGGGTCACCAGTTTTGGACTGGTGGGTGTTCAGAGACACGATCGGGAGTCACCAGTTTTGGGGTTAAAAGGTATTTGTCGTATGTAGAGCTTACTAAAGTGCCAGAGTGGTCACTTGGTTAGAAGCGATTGCATACCAGCGTGAGCTGATATGCAAGCCTGTAATTGAGGTGGTAAGGTCGGTCAGTTGGACGTGTAGGTATTACCTGTTTGTCCGCCCTTAGCTACATACAACCCAAATGATATCTCAACCGCTTGGTTCGAACCTGGTGGCGGTCTGTTCGGATAGTCCCGACAGCTGAGCCACAGATTGATCGACCAAGCAACTGTGATACCGTATACAATAGATTAAATATTATTACCAAATATTACTCAGGTAGGAATGGTAGACAGATTGAAAGATATAACAGGAAATTTAACTTACTCTTTTATTTATCAAGTTGATGATTACAATTGATGTTTACTAATATTACTTGGTACAGAAATGTCGAGTTATTATTTAATGAATATAAATGTAAATTTGAAACGCGGACGATTTGAACAGCGATGAGCGGTCGGGCAGCGTGATGCCTAGCTTCGAGGTCTGGATGACGGGAATGAATTGGGCGCGCTGTGCTTCCCCTTAAATAGGAGACGGCTGTGCATACGGCGCAGGGCAAGATGGCGCCTGCCGAAGTACTCAGCGCAGCGAAGCACTGCGCGGCGCAATTGGCGCAATTGGTGCAATTGGCGCAGTCGCTACACATTTAACAGTCCACAGTAGGTCAAATAGTAAATTTTGAAAATGTTTTTTCCCAGAACCCTCAAAAGATGCGTCTTTGAAACAAAAAATTAAATAGTCTATTTATACATCTTTATTCTATTTAGTGAGTTTTTTGATATTTCAGATAATTTAAAAGGTACTTTTTTTTAATTAGTTGCAAAAAACAATTATTAATAATATTATTAATAACTAAAAAAACTGCAGGGCCTTCAAGTGTTATTTTTACTTTAAACGAAGTTTTATATTATGAAAAACTAACGAGTCATTTATTTTATTTTTGTAATATTTTTTTTTTCATTAAAAAACCTCAAAATTTTCTTTTTCCTCACGTAATTTTTTTTTAATTATTTTTTTTTAATAAAAAAATAATAATAATTACATTATACCCGTCAAACTGCAAAGCAGTCTTTTGGCAGGGATTACATACGATATATGTTCGTGTTTCATAAATTAGCATACAAGTGTTTGTGCAAATTTGTGTACATCTTATATGCCCAAGGTCATAGACGTTAACAAGGGCCTTAAATGTGTAGGGATAAAGATATCAAAAAAAAAATCTTCCCAGATGAAGTCCTAAATGATGGAATCAAGATAATCCCAATAGGCTAAGGGTACGTTTTCATACCTAAATTTATATTTTTGCTAAAAACCCACGCGATAAGGCTCGAAATTTCTTATGCGTATTCATTCATACCATCACAGCATATCCAACAATGTGGGTGCGGTTTGCATTATTTATTTATTTATTTATTTATTTATTATATCTACGCCATTAATAGGGCATTTACAAAAAATCTTATAAAAGGAAGCACGACACAAGCTTGCAACCCCAAAAAAAGTTTTTATCAGATTTTTAATTATCTCAATAGAAACGAAGTTGGAATATTTACTGTAGGAGAACCGGGAAATCAAGGCACCTATAGGGCTTACGACCTGTCATCGGCTGGTTTACGTGATCACTTTATGCGCTTGCGCAACGTTCACCAATTAAACCTTTTTAATGAGATCCCTATAATTGGTGAAAAGGCATAGTTGGTGAACGTTGCGCAAGCGCATAAAGTGATCAGGTAAACCAGCCGATGACAGGTCGTAAGCCCTGTAGGTGCCTTGATTTCCCGGTTCTCCTACAGTAAATATTCCAACTTCGTCTCTATTGAGATAATTAAAAATCTGTTAAAAAATACCTTTGACTCCCGACAGGGAAAAAAATCCCATGTTTGCGCATATGCAATAATAAAAATATTCGATCCCAAAAAAAGAGTCTTGTCACTTAAAAATATAATAAATTCAGAATGGTTGGTGAACCACGTTGCTGATTTATGTGGGATGCTATTTTCCAGTTGTATTTTCGATAACCCGGCTCTTACGAAGCAACCGAAAACGACGATGGTATACAAGAGATTCTTAGCTGGTAATTCGTAGCTCCTTATGATTGTGTTTTAAAATTCAATATTTTTAAAACTGATACGGAGTTATTTGATACGACCGGTTTTGAAATAACCGCCTTATCCTCAAGACATTGTCATCCGTCTGTAAGGACATGAGAAGAACCTGAATATGAATGATCGACAGATTAAAAGTTGAAACGATCAAATAACACCGGCCTTCGTTGCTCAGTTAGTAATATATCTGACATCTGAGCTAATGGTCAAGAATTCGACTAACGGCTGAGACACAATTAAATTTTAAATTATGGGAATGTAAAAAAAATAAGAACTTGCATCCGTGGTCCCTCTTCAACCCATTCACAAAAAAGTCACTCGTTTTACTTAATCTCAACGCCCGTTCACAGTAATCGTTCAACATACACGAACCAGTCGCTTCTCAAACTCTTTTATTAACACAGCAGCCCGGCTGTGGAACGATCATCCGAATTCTGTGTTTCCACCTTCTCCTAACCCTCACAACCGGATCTTTATAAAACCCGAATTAATATTTTCTTTGGAAGAGTATAATGGATTCAAATCCCAATAGCCGGTCTCCCCTATGAAACCAAAAGCAAAAATGAAGAGCGATGGACGTCAATGAAGAAATGTGTGTCAAGAAATAGTAGTATGGAACTTCAATTTTCTATGGCTTCCTCAAATAAGATGATATTATGTATGTAACCACGTAATACGAGGTTTGTATGTTTTGCTTTTTCTTAAAAATAATTAGGCAGATTTGGACAGCTTGAATTTGTCCGCCTAAATATTAAATTAGTTTCTCTCTATTATTCATATATCGAGTCTTTTGTTATTATTTGACGTTTGACGTGTGTATTTTTAACTTAGGTAATTAAAAAAAAAATTGAACGCATTTTTGCTGATTGTTTTTCGGATATTTCTAAGCCTCTAATTATTTTATTATACTGGTAAGTTAACATGTGTAATTTTTTTTCAAATACTATTTAATTCAACTGTTTTTTTGATAATATAAAAGTAACTCATACATAACCTCATTCCATGTGATATTTTTTTTGTCTATTTAAAGTATATGTTGTGAGGCAGAATTGGACAAAGGACGATGAGGCACATTGGGACGGTGTCCAGTAATTTTAATGTCCGTTAAACAAAAAAATATTTAAACCTATGCCCTTTTATTTAATTTTTTTGTGTAAGTAATATTCTATTTCTGCTAATTTGAACCGATACTGACTATTATTTCTTTTATTTGTAGTTTTAAACCTATGTGCAAAGTTGCCCTCATAATATTTTAAAGTTTGTGTAATATTTGGTATCTACCAATTTTAACTGATACTGACTATTATTTCTTTTATTTGTAGTTGAAATAAACATTTAAATTCATTTAATCTGTAAATATGTTTTGTTGTCCAATTGTGCCCCTTAGTCTGTCCAATTGTGCCCCTTAGTCTGTCCAATTGTGCCCCTTAGTCTGTCCAAATCTGCCTCTTAGTCTGTCCAAATCTGCCTCTTAGGCGTCCAAATTCACTCCCCTGTGGGGCACCTTTGGACAAAATGAATGGTTCATCTAAAATGCTTACCATGCTCCTATAACAAATAATTGACACATTCGGTTAATAAATTATGTTAAAGTAATAATGAGGCCTTCAATGTCAACTAAAAAGTTTTTGAAAATCAAATGGGAAAATTT
The DNA here is from genome assembly GCA_963576475.1 of Molanna angustata. Taxonomy (NCBI): domain Eukaryota; kingdom Metazoa; phylum Arthropoda; class Insecta; order Trichoptera; family Molannidae; genus Molanna; species Molanna angustata. The sequence continues at coordinate 45,387,348 of OY754966.1, forward strand.
TATAAAAATCAGAATGTATTTTTTGTCCAAATCTGGCTCCCCATCCCCTACTTAAAAAAATGTGTGTTCTCCGATAACACGCGTATTTTGTTCGCTGTGCAATTTACATTTGAATGTCGATAGGACGTCGTTAGGTGTACCTATTATATAAATATTTTTTTTTTACATTTCAATTCGAATTTGAGAGTTAAAAAGAAAAAAAAATACAATCGCAAAATGTTCGTCGAAATCGTGTTGAAAATCGGCAGCAAATTTAAAACAACAGAACACGTAGCGGGGTATTAAAAGGAGATATGTTTTATTTTCAATTCACGCGGATTTGAGCATTTCATACAAAATTAAACGTTTAGTTAGTCGATGCATACACAAAAACCTCAAAATCGGGCCGGTCAGTACTGATTTTTTTTTATCTCATATTACGGTATTGCGACATGGACTCTAAGGCTAGCATCCATACAGACGCAGGGGAGGGACCGGACGGAGCGCATGAGACGAATTTATTTGTTTGTGGCAGTGCGTTCACAGAGGTCATTTGGATTTTTTTCACACAAACAATTTTCATCCAAAATCTTTCAGCCGTTTTCGCACGATTGCTGAATAAAAAACATCTAAGCATCCAGAGATTCGTATTTATATTATAGAAGTTTATTGAAATAATACTTTAAACAATTTAAATGAGAATTTTCCTTAAAAAAGGCGATATGATATCACTAAAGGAAATGGACATACAAAAATGACAGATCCGAGCGGATTATTATTTCACCTAGCAACGGCATCGGCATTCCGACAATCCGCTGCGCGTGCTCCATTCGCTGCGGATCAATTGACGCAATTGTATGACGTCCATTTTATATGAAGGATCGTCTATCGTCAATCTGATGAAAGCGTATTCTTCAATATTTTGGAAATTTACCTGAAGCGCCCCTGATAACCTCGCGGAGCCCTTCATGATGGAAATCAACTAGAGTAGAAGTTCCAGAGGTCCTTGTGCAGTCCACTACAGGATCTACAATTACAGAAGCTTTTACATCTACCCATGACCATCCCACAAAGAGACAGGTCAGTCATCGAGTGATTGAATATAGCCGTTATCATCAATCTTATGTAAGGGTAAAGAGAAAGAAAAAGTGTATTTTTTTGTTTTAATAATTCTATTTTGTATTGCTACCAAGTGAAAAATTCAGTTGTAGCACAGATTCGGGATTGGTTAAGCCAATTATTGGTAACTTCTATTAAAATTTTTCAGCATTTACCTCGAAAGAATTGGCAGATCGAAATGTGCAAAAAAGTCATTTATCATGCACCATTGGGAATAACTCACCTATCCATATATTAACCAGTCAGAGGGGTTTTCTATTGCTTTAAATAATCAATCTTGAAGATTTGTCATAAGATCAAATACTTCGTTTGATAATATTTACATACAAAATATTTTAACCTGAATCAATTGGTGTTCTTACAATTTCGTATCATGACTCGCTTTTGATATGGAACGACGATATATACAAATTATAAAAGAGATTTTAAGGTTTTTTCGTAAACACAGTGGAAGTTCATAATTATAAAATAGAAGGTTTTATTTTTAATAATAAAATAACACAGTTGTAATCCACAATGAGTTTTTATTTTTAATGCCTAAGCGCTTTCTTTCACTGGACTCAGCCAGCATCATCAGAGGCAAAATTCATACTGTGGATTAAAACTGTGTTATTTAATTATTAAAAATAAAACCTACTTTTTTATTTTTTACTAAAGAGATTTAATTTTCCTGCTTATTTTTTTTTATTTGGCTCTTCATCCGTTAAGAGTGTTCTCAGCCGTACAAGTTAACATATTTAATAGTCTAAATAGAGAGAAACATAAATTATTTTTGTATATTTATTTTACTTCAATCAATTTCAATTTTATGTACAGAGTTAGATTTTAATGTCATTAATTTTGATGAATTAAAAATAATGTAAGAGTTGTTAGAAAAGATAAATACAATTATGTATACAGTTATCGGTAAACAACATGAGCTAGTCATGTGGGTGCGCAGAACGGAAATTTGTGGCTTTTTGCTTGGTTGTTTATGTCCACGGTGAAATGTGAAAATTTATCAAACAATGAGATTTTTTTAACTCAATGTTGTTAAGCTTGTGTCATTGATAAAACAGATTCATAATAACTATAAGAATTATGAAAATGAGACCCCTTGATATTCCTCATATTATGTCTTTACTATATTTTTTACTCCTCACTTCTTCTTCTTCTATCGTGTCAGCAACGCATTTAAAAAATCTTCTGCCAGTGCCTAGCAACATCAATAGCACAATCATTGCCCACCAAATAAAACCCAAAGGGATATACATATAATGGGTAGTTATGATTTCGCAATTTTTAAGGGTATTTTTTATTGCAGATTATCAACTAGTATCATGCTGAGACTGCATTCTGAAAGTTTCATCACAATGTATCTGTGTGTGTGTGCTGTGTTCGGCGTGTTTATTTTACTTTATCGATTATAGACTAAAATACTCGTCGATTATTTTCAAATTTTATAAATATGTATATCTAATACTCGCTTAGACCCCATAAGATTTTGAAGGATATCTGAATAGTGCTTCACAATTTTTTCAACTGTTAAATATTTCAAAGTGACCTCAAGAAACTAAAAATTTGAATTTTTTTTTTCAAATTGGTTAAAAAGTACATCACTTTCATAAAATGGCATTGAAGAGTTATAAAGTTTTCGTAATAAAATATTTAAATAAAAAATAATTTAACAAATTCATTTCATGAAATATGCATGAAATGCTGAATATTTTCCATTCAAAATTTGAATACTTTATAATATAAAGTATTCAAATTTTAAATTATGATGATTTGTTAGTGAGAATTTTAGCGTTGGCCACAACCCACTCGTTTTATTACTGAAAACCAAAATACACAATCATAAAAACAAACAAAAAATAATTCAAAATATTATACAACATTTTTTTGTATAAACCACCTCACTTCTTGTCAAAATTGTGAAGACAGAAAAACCCTACAACAGAAGATCCGCGAAGAGATGGAAGGACAGTTGGAACTCCTCCAACCCTCACAAACAGGTCAAATGACCTATGTATGTAATACGTTGAAGAAGAAGAATTACTATTTTACCCATTTCAATTGATTGATGTTTCATACACATATCACGCATACACATGTATCGTAGGTATGAAACATAAGTATATTTCATACCTATGGTACAATATACTTATCACATCAATGTGGTTGTGGAAGAAAATGGGGTTGAATATATTTATACTCGCATTTTTTGGACCCATGGAATATTAATATATTTCTCTTGACAAAGAGAAAAGACCCAGATCTCACATATTATTATATACATATGTGCGAGAGAAGTTTGGTGAAAATCTTCGATCAGATTCTTATCAAAGGATCTCTAATAGCTGGGATGTCGTCGGTGATTGATAACCGTGAGTTTTTTTTATGTTTAATGGAACTTTTATGACGCTAATGCGGGGTTTCTCAGATGAATGTATTATGTATGTAAGCAACGTTTGCCGAGATTTCGTCATTCAACTAAAAATATATCCATATTTATTGGCACATCAATGTTTGTGGACCATTTATTATATCATCTGATTATGTATTTTGATCATTTCGAATAATTACATATTATTATCATAAATGACAGAATACCGTACCTACAAATAATATTATAGGAAAATTGTACGTAGTAATATTATTTATTTATTATTAACAATACATAGAGGAAGATACAAATTCAATTACATAGAAATTAAGTATGTGTACATACATATAAGAATGTGTACATACATATATTCACAGCTAGAAATTAAGTATGTGTGTACATACATATAAGTGTCTGTATGTGTCTTATTTATTGAAAATTATATAATTGGTAGGGCACATTGAACACCTCACTAGGAAGTCCTATGCCGAGGTGTTCGAGGTGATATTGAATTGTATTATTTACTAGTTATATGTAACACATGAGATACAACTGTTGATGGCAATAGTATGTATGTATAATTGAAGAAAAGTCCGGAGAACTCTAAAACCTTGCAGACCCTGCACTTAAAAAGCCAAAGCGAGCTAATTACATCGAAACAGCCGGTTCACCATTCGCTAAAAATGAAAACAAGAGTGAATCGTATTTTAACGAGAAGTCCTGAAAGCCCTGAAGTTGTTCTTAGTCCGCGTGTCCAATGAGTTCAAAGAAATTCCCTCGGACATCATTTTAGAGTTATTAATAAACGTTTAAACATAAATTAATAAATATTTAAAGATATATTCTTTTCTATACAAAATATGTAGGTATATATGTCAGGATAGGATAGTATGGAGTTCAGTCCTACCTAGAATATGAAAGCAAAATTTATTTATTTATTTATTTATACATCTTCTTGTACATAATAATATAAACAAATATAATTGTACACTGGCGGGCTTATTGCCATTAGGCAATTTCTTCCAACCAACCAGATGATGGTAAAGTAACTATATTATGTATGTTTGGAGATTAATTAGGTATCAAACTATTGAGTCAGATATTTTTTAGTGTATACTGCCTTACAAATTGTATGAAACGATGTTGGCACTAAATTAAATTTAAATAAAAAATGTTTAAAATAAAGTCCTGGCATGCAAATCTCGCGTTCTTGGCTTTGTACTTTGTCGATATGTTAAGAGAAATGAATTATCTTGAACATCTATGCGAGCGTCCTGGTTCGATCCCCAGCTGAGGAGAAATTTATTTTTATCCATTTCTCACGCAATTCTTGCTTTCTTGAATCGAAATTTTTATTTTTTTAAACCTTCCTTTCCCGTCACGGGCAAATGTGTGAAATAAATTAATATTTGTCGGCCTTCGTGGCTCAGTTGGTTGGGTATCTGACTGCTGATCCAGGGGTCCCGGGTTCAATTCCCGGTGGAGACACAGTTTTTAATTGTGTTTTCAGTCTGGATCTGTGAGACAATTAATATCGCAAGTCTCCAGAATGTGGCAACTTGTTATTGGGTGCGTGTTAAGTAATTATTTGACATAGTACCTGTTAGTTGCCCGAGAAACTACATAAATAAATAAATAAATAAATAAATAAATAAATAAATAAATAAATAAATAAATAAATAAATAAATAAATAAATAAATAAATAAATAAATAAATAAATAAATAAATAAATAAATAAATAAATAAATAAATAAATAAATAAATAAATAAATAAATAAATAAATAAATAAATAAATAAATAAATAAATAAATAAATAAATAAATAAATAAATAAATAAATAAATAAATAAATAAATAAATAAATAAATAAATAAATAAATAAATAAATAAATAAATAAATAAATAAATAAATATGTAATAATTTCAAGTATATTTAAATATATTTTTTGTTGTACTATAGGTACATACTTCTATGATTACTTAATGTACATCAATTGGTCTGTTTTTTTTTCCATTTCATAGTGTATTTTTTCTGTTTATTTTGTAAGACTGTATTTGTCCTTTTAATAAATAAATAAACCAATTAACAATAAATAGCATTAACAACAATAAAACAGCAAACTCGCCACTTGTGCTGGGTGCAAGGAAGTGTTTATTATTATCAACTTTTGTAGTACCTTCCTTATGTCAAATAGCTTTTGGTTATTTACTACCTGCCATTATTACAGAAACTGTATCCCTCGGTTTTCTTTTCTTAGAAAATTTGAAAGCAATTTATCAACCATAGTTAAAAATCATTTCGTTATTGACAAATATCTATCAAATATTATTGGTAGATATTCCGAAGATTCTCGGAAAGTCAAAACCTCAACTATAATATTATATTCCATTTACGACTTCGAGATTCGGAAATAAGTTATTATGTTATATAGAGCTTGCAAGATTTTAGGTGAACTTTAATAATTTGAATACAATTTGATATGTTTTCTCAGATTGTGGTCTGGGTATGTTCGATCTATTGAATGATATAAACTTATGATTTCCATTCAAACTGTTGAATAATGAAGCTCTCTTGTCTCAGTCTAATAGGTACCTACAAAACTTTGGAAATGTCAACTTGATAATGTTGCATCATCTCAAAGTTATCACTTATTCATTTTTATTTCTTCAATCACTTACTTTACATTTCAGTTTGGATCTTCGATTGAAAGTACTCGATGGAATTCCATTTTTACGTTTATATTAAATATAAACATAAAGGTTGTTCTTCCACCACCATCTCCTGTTCTGCTTATTGAGACTTATAACGGCCCCTTGCAAAACTCTGAAAGAACACATCCATAAAGAACATACGAAGAGTCCGGAGAACTCTAAAACCTTGCAGACCCTGCACTTAAAAAGCCAAAGGGAGCTAATTACATCGAAACAGCCGGTTCACCATTCGCTAAAAGTGAAAACAAGAGTGAATCGTATTTAACGAGAAGTCCTGAAAGCCCTGAAGTTGTTCTTAGTCCGCGTGTCCAATGAGTTCAAAGAAATTCCCTCGGACATCATTTTAGAGTTATTGTTGGAAAGTTGACACGGCGAAGTTATGTGTTTTCCCATAGGATATGCTTATAAGTCTGTTCAGAGTTATCACAAAGCTGAAATGAAAACGAATCGGATAAGTGAAAGAAAACTTTTAAAACTGTCGTTTCCAGTAAGTAATTGCGTGGTCTTATAATCAGGAATAATCCACGGAGAAAAATTTGAGTCCTCATGTCGAAAAGAAATAAAAATGTCAGTCTGACCACCCAAGAAGACGTCTAGTGACGTTGGCAAGAATCAAGGAGAGAACACTGGACTAAGTTCTCAATCACTACATAGTAAATTTTTAAATAAAGTAAATTTACAGGTGGGAGAGAAAAGACACCCTAAATTGAGCTTCGATCTCCATACTGTTGGTTAATCAAAGCTCAGATCTGTGTTTTCAGATCAAAGGGAGTCATACCTTAAATAAAGCAATAAGAGCAAAGCGCGATCCAGAATTTCTAATGTATAGGGTTTCACAAGGTAATGGTATAGGAAATTTAAAGCCCCAACTAGGTCGAGCATGGCGTATTGAAGATTTCAGATTCTTAAAAATGTAACACCCAAGACCACGTCTTTAAAAGTTACAGGCATATTTAGAAATTTGATGCAAGGAGGACTTTTCATTATTCCTTTTAACACTAACCCATTTGTTTTCTTAGGTGCACAATTGAGTCTATGACGTACTTCCCAATTCACAACAGAAAAAAGCTAGACCCGAAATAAATGCTTGTTTTTTACCTTTAATTAAGAATTCAGCATCATCGGCATATGCCAAAATGCTGCAGCCCGTAGGATATGAAAATGAGAGGGTCGTCGAACAAGATGTCCCATAATAGTGGACTCAAAACAGAGCCTTGGGGACATCCGATGATTATAGGCCACCAGTGCTATACTCGTCCCCTGGGCGTAGCCACATGCCTATTCGTAAAATAGCTCTTCACTATTTTATGCATATTGCAAGAAACTTGGTTTCTTTTTTTAGGCATTGTCAAATGCTCCCGCAAAACCATGGAATATAGAGGTCACATATTTACCATCAGTTCTATTAACAAAATCAGGTATAGCCATGATAGCATTAATCGCGAAACCCAAACTGACGATGGAAAGTGGATGCATACTAGAAAGATGATCCTCTACGCGTCGACAAATAAACTTTTCTATGACCGTACATAAAATAGGTACTTAATTACTTAATCGGTCTTTAAGATTTTGGGTCGGAAAGATACTACGAAGTCACTACGCTTGGAAATAACAGTCATCTTGCGATTCAGTCGATAGACCGGTAATAAATGACAGAAGACGTTAAGCTATTACCAGTATAAATAAGATGCGACTTCGGACATTTTGGATGTTTATTTATAATATCTTGAATATTTCTTGAACATAAGTAGGCTCCTTCTATTTTAGAAGAAAGCAAACAATCTTCTTGGTCATCTTCTGTGGTAGAGTTGAAGCTCATGACATCAGTGGTCGGAGCTATGACTACAAACGACGAGGGCAGAGGAGGAGGTTTTGTGGAGGCAAGAGAGGAAGGAGCGGAAGAAGTACAAAATGTTCTGGTATTTGTTCTGGGCGAAGTAATTTCATTTTCCCTTCTTTTTTATAACTTCTTGGGTAACAAACAGGTAATATGTCAAATATTTATTTGACACGCACCCAATTACAAGTTGCCACATTCTGGACAGTTACGATTTTTATCATCTCACAGATTCAGACTAACAACACAATCAAAAACTGTGTCAGCTCCAAGAATCGAACCCGGAAAATTTGGTTCAGGAGTTAGAAATCCAACCAACTTAGCCACGAAGGCCGATGAAGATCATTGGCGATTACAGGCAGACTCAAGAGCTCTTTCTGCCTCTTCCGCTTTCGTCTTTCTATAATCTGAATTCTCCATCGCGACGAAAGGTCATGGGTTGGATAGAAGCAAAGGTAAGCCACCAGAAGATATGACTACAGAGCTGCCCCAACGGAATAGCACACGACTATTTGATCAAACTTAGCCCATGGAATTCGCAGATATTGCATTAATAATAAGTGACTGGGACAGGAATAAAAAACAAATAAATATATAATCTATGTAAGTTACATGCCACGAAACAAAGTTACATGTGATATACGAATAAAGAAAAAAAAAATAATAAAAAAAGGTCGATAGTTATACACAGAGTACCAGAAAACATAAATAGGACTCGTTTTAATTAAAATAACTACCTATTTACAAGCAATATGTACCCAAATAAAAAACCGAGAGAAAGTCATAGATACATAATATGTACCATCACGCCATATTTGATGCGACTTCTTCTTTTTTAAAACAAGATAATTGTTTCCGGTTGTATAAGAAAAAAAAATCGGCGATCTGGTATCTGCCTGGTTACTAACAATAAGTAGGTAATTGTGTTTGAATGAAATCTGCCAGTTAGAATTTGAACCAAGGTCCGCAAGATTTGCAGCACATTCACTTTAGAGCTTTATTACAATCCATCTATTAATGTGTATTTTGTGTATCCCAATTTGAACATACAATGTGAATGCCTCATAAATAATAGCAGTAATGAATTATTTCCGACTATAAATGAATTCATTCCTTAAAAAGCCCGTAATAATAATACACAGTCGTCTATAATTTATTTTGGAAGATACAAAGACATTAATATGTAAGACAATCATTTTACGTCTTATTTACTGCCTTCCATTCTATGTATTATTATTGTACTTTTACAAACAGGATGAAAAAAAAATACAATTTCTTTGCGTAGTAGAAAAGTGCTTTAGTAGATTAGAAGTGGATTTTATCGTTCGTTTTCACAGTATCCTTATACAGTAAACACCTGATCCACATTTGTATCTGCTCTGTTCTTTCTCTTTGTACTTATATAAATGTATGGAGTGAACAAACGAACGAGTATATTATGACATGCGATGAATAGAAAAACATGCAAGAAAACAAAACTGGGTGACAGATAGGTATGTCTTGCAAGACCTGTAATCTTATCAAAAACGAATCCACATGTAAATGCGCCGTTTTACTTTTGAAAATCATCAAATTACAAAATAAAATTCATCAAACAAAAATCAAAAGGGGCTTTACAATGTAGGTATACCAGGACACCAAATTTATATAATTAGTAGAATGCACTGATTGTGGTATGCATTTGATCCACAAGGGGGATCTAGGGCTCCCTTCAAAGAGAGTATCCCTACTTCCACCACCACCCACTATGGGGACTGTAATCGGCTCCTTCACAGAGCACAAAGTAAGCGACAAAAAAATGCAGTACAAGAAGAGTAGCTCAAAAATCCCTTTAGATTAGCAATCTCGGCACCATAGTGCAAAAAGAACAATCGATAAATGCGAATAGAAGATTTACATTTAATATTCAGATCTTTATTCATGTAGGTATGCCCAAGATCTCTGGAAATAATAGACTTAATGGGAATCTTCCAATAGTAAGGCACACTAATTAAGCTAGATGTTCTTAAAGGTTTTGATATCTTTCTACGAGATGTACATAAGAGTGTTATTTAATGATCCCGTAGAGCAAAGAAGCGCTAGTTGGATGGTGTTGCGATGGATTGTCGTTTGCTGGGCCAGAGAAATTGAATTGTGGCAGCCAGTTACGGAGTATAGCGTTGAAACGATGAAGATGGTGATGATAATTAACTTGCTGTCTTCATCTAGAGTTAGGTTTTATTATGAACTCTGTGAAGATTGACTAATCTGACATAAGGAGGTCCAACTGTCCTTCCATCTCTTCGGTGGTCTTCTGGGTAGTCTTATATTGTTTGCGTTTTTTCATCTTCGTAATTTTCCAAATCTGTTGTCATCCATACGTAATAAAGCTGGGATTTACTTTAAAGGGCATGTATGTGACGATACGTGCAACGTGCATGTAAAAAAGTCATGAATGTTTGTAGGGATAGAAGAATGTTTGTATTTGGCGCTCGTTTTCTCTGGCTCCTTCATGAGGAACGCAGTATAATGGAATGTTTTTATGTATAAATATCAAATCACAAATGTAGACCCTCGCGTTCGCAGCACTCATTTAATCGAATAGTAAAATAACTTATGACGGCTCGGCAGGTGGACTCAGTGATGGCTACCATTTCGTTACCGATATTTTCTTTCAAATGCGCCCGGGAAGTCGGTTTACTGGCGTAAACTTTAGATTTAAGATAACCCCATAGGAAAACGTCCATAGGGGTTAAATCAGGACTGCGTGGAGGCCACTTAATGTCACCTCTCCTGGAGATCAATTTGCCTGGGAAAATTTCACGAACTCGTGGCAGAGATGTATTGGACGTGTGTGACGTTGCTCCGTCCTGCTGGAACCATCTTCTTTGGTAAAGTTTTGCAGTTCATGCACCAAGAAGTCGTCCAACATCTCCACATAACGCTCTGAATAGAAATATAAACTTTCTTTTGAGACACATTGCACAGTATAGTATGAAATGAATGAATTTATTTACTTTTATTTTTATATACTACAATAACACAAAATTAACTATAATTATACAAAAATACTTATAAACTTACTATCTACAATTGTTCCTATTTGGAAATTGACTGCCTCACTATATGAGTCTATTCTGAGGTATTACGTTTCCAATTTGTTCTAAGGTTACATGATAATTAATGGAAAATAATATACCTACTGAAAAAAACAATACAGAAAAAAAATTACAGTGACCCAGAAATTAATTAGAAAAATTACAGAAGTTATTTGAACCCATAAAATTGTAATGGAAATAATGAATGGCACCAAGCTATGTTAGAGATTCACAGGTTATGAAAGCAGAGTTGTGAATTATGTTAGGATATTTAACTGTATGAGCAGATTGTATTCTGCCATTACTTTTCAGCCAGTTTTACCAGTTTTTTGTAGTATGTTCCATCGAATATAACATTGCAAGTACATACGACCCTCTAGGAAATATTGATAAAATTATTTTAATTTAAAAAACTAACGTATGTTGATAAGTAAAACATGGTGTTTGAATTACTTATTAAAATAAATTATAATGGAAATCTACCAAATAAATAATCCCTCATTAATTATACAAAAAAAATATTTTTCATTGGTAGGTTTTGTATTCAGGACAATTGTAAAAGGCAAAAGGATTTATAGAAAAGTGCACGTACACAAACCCCGTAATTATACAAAGTGTTTTTTTAAACTCCATAACAAGGGAGAATGCAGTGTAAACATGCTATTGGTACTTTGTTAGAACAAAGCTTACATTACGGTGCGATATTTTCCTATTGCAAATATTTATATAACAATACAACATTATTTTAAACCCAAACATAACTAAAACCATATTGCTATGTGTAGTAAACTTTATCACAGAGAAAAGCAAGGATTTATATTTTGTATCCTCTATTATTTTTTATTCATTTGTTCCATCTTATTTTGTGTTTCAAATATACATTTTTTCTCAGTATTAAAACGGGTCGTAATATTGAAAATAAAATATTAAAAAACATAATCCCTAGAAACCATGATGAAAATGTAAATTTAATTTTTCGATCTATTATATTTGTTTCGTAAACAAATATATTTAGTTTTTGAAGATTAAATTGAATATATTTCTTTTCATCATAATTTCTATGTGATTGTGGAAGTTCTATTATGAAACGACATTTTCAAACATTGCAAAAAAAAACAATTATTTATTCATTTATTTATTTATTTATTTATTTATTATAAATCCTTTTTTTACAAATATAATAATATATTATGTATGAACAATATAACTTAAAATATATAGTACTATAATTAGGTAACTTAAGATTAAAGTTTATGTTTTTTATTCTAATCACTTACTCATTATAGTGTTTATATTTTGTAGATGTCATTTCAAATATCTTCATTAATGTTTTCAGATGACCTGTAAGAATAGGGTACATTAGGCAAAATTACATCTAAAATAGTACAACATTGAGTTTCACTGCCCATTTTCACTGATTGGTGTGACGAGGATGATATTATGTTGAGATTCACCCATTTTTCGTATTTCTGTTGAGTTAAGACACCCGCTCACCTGTCGCTGCGCTGGTTAGGTATCCTAAATTGTGGAATTATACCGTGTTGGAATGTGGTTATTTATTTATTTATTTATTTATAAACGGCATAAATGCCTTTTACATACATAGATAAAAACACATACTGATGATGAAAATATTATATAGAATAAGAAAAAAATAAAAAAAATATGTGTACACTTGGCAAAAAAAAAACTTAAAACTAAACAGTAATACAACAAATTAAAAAAAACAATCTATGTAAGCAAACATAAAAAAAACATATGCATATAAACCAAAACAGTAAATTTAAAAAACAGTAAATTAAAAAAAAAACAATATACAAACATAAAAAAATGAAGTACATAATATATGGACTCAAAATCAACATAAACATTAAATAAAAGTATTATAAACAGAAAAAAATAGCAGTTTTATGTAGATTATAAATACACAAAAAGATATACAAAAAAAACAAACATTTTACTATCGAAAATATACAAATCCATACTGAAAATATCAAACTTCTTTCTCTCATAAAAAAATGTGTATATCGTCCTTTATATTTGTATTTGGACAGCATAAAAATGTCACCTAAATGAGAATAATCATTTCCATGCACATAGTTATGCACATAGTTATGTGTCAATGTAAATTTACATACATATGTTTTTCATTTTCCTTACGGTTAAAGTCAGATTCTATGGGTCGTAATACAAGGGTTATTTGAAAAAAATGTAATGTCCCGTACTGCGAGAATAATGCTTACTGGACCTCAACTTTTTCTTTCATTATCCTTAAATAACTCCCGTAATACGATCCTATGTATGTAGGTACTAATATCTTTGTTATTCTATTTAGGAACAAAAATATGTATCTACGTATTTTAATTAGTTACATACCTACAAATTTGCGATGTGCATTAGAAGCACTAACTCCTTGAATGAGGTCAAACCTTTTTTGCCACGTCAATTTTGAGACTCTATAGAAAGGCTTAAAGCGGATTAGAACCGAAATCAATTCCATGGGACATTAGCGCTATCTCGCTATTAACCTGTATTAATTTCATGCGCAATCAACTCGGCCCAAATTATACTCTGATACCTTTTTGACCAAAATAATAAAAATGCTAGAGTGATATCTGACCGCGGATATCAATTTGATTCTCCCGCTACTTTCAGGAAGTTTATTTTTGGCCGATAATCTCTTTGATACTACTCTTATTCCTATAAAAGGATTATATGTTTATCACTTGATCGGTTGAGTTGATGAACCACAATATTTAATTATTACTTACTTTACTGCCAGTATCCAAGATCACCTGCCTATATTGTGTCCCTCCAGTAATTTGCAGCCATAATTGCATCTTCATTCGCTCGCCATAGATAATCAGCAGCAATTCAGCAGGTTTTACATGTTCGACGTCTCCCCACACTCGCATGCCATGTCCTGGTCAGCCTCTAGCACTCCCAATCTGTCCCGATTATCTTGCACCTTCCTTCACCCATCCTCAGTCTGTTCAGGGATTTCCAGGTTATATATGTATGATAGTCGGTGACCCGTTGGAAGAAGTACCTCTGTTGATTCGTGGAAGTTTTCACTTCCTAACAGTTCCTTCTCTCAACTCAACTCTTCTCTTTTCGATGGTTGAGGTTAATGCGATTGTATTCATGACAAAGCTGTTAATTTTTATTTAATTGTTTATTATAGGCTTAAAAACCTAGTTTTTTTTTATTTTGACAATTTTGTATTGGTGTAGTATAATTTTTTTAAATCAATCAACTGATTCTATTTTTTCTCGATAGAGACAAAATTGGAATAAACATTAGTTTCATCGGCTGATTTACGTGACCAATTAAATTTCTAGAGCAACCTACACCAAATAGGTAGGCATGCCTTTTTATTGACTCTCCATATAAATCCAAATTTTGAAAATTCGTACCTACATGTTGATTGGTAAATATTAACCACATGAAAATAAGCTGAAGACATCAAAACTGTATGACACTTAAACTTTTTTCTATTCACTAATATTCACTTTTGCTACGAACTGGTGAATGTGTAGTGTGTGTATTAAGAATATTCACTTTTGGTACTTATTGGTGAAAATCTATAAGGTGTTTTAAGAATATTTGGTTTGGTACTTACTGGTGAATGTTTAGAGCGTATATTAAGAATATTCGCTTTCGGTACTCACTGGTGAATGTGTAGCGTGTGTATTAAGAATACTCGCTTTTAGTACTATGGAGATAAGAGACATAAAGGTTGGTGGTTAGTTCGCGAATTGGCTGAAGAATGATGAGATACTGAAGATAGTGCGTGACCGCGATATGCGCGGTGGGTACGTGCGACTTCCTGTGTCTGACGGCCGGACACGAATGTTGAGTCCCGTGTTTTAATGTGTTTGTGACTGCTGGAACTGATACTATCTGTCTTCTGATTGTTTGAAAGTTTCGTAATATGTGAATGTCGGTCTTGTTTCAATAAGAGATGCATCGATTCCAGTGGAAATCTTTGGTGTCATCGAAAGATGTGATGAGGCGATATACATATGTAAGTAATAATATTTGCTTTGAATATCTACAAGTGAATATTTAACATGTGTATTAAGAGTAAGCAAGTCGCCTTCAACAAAAGATCAACAATATTTGAATCCCCTAATATTTCCATCAAAATTAGGAAAAATTTGATTAAGACTCTTGTCTGGAGTGTACTGCTATATGGCTGTGAAACATGGACCATCAACCAACGCTAAACGGGACGTCTGTCTGTGTTTGAGATGTGGTGCTACAGACGCATGGCTAAAGTTCACTTGTCAGAACACATCGGCAACGATGAGGTAATAAGTAGGGTTAGAGAGACAAGGCAACTTATGAAAAGAATTGCCCAACAGAGAACAACTTGGATAGGCCACAACATCCGGCACTCATGCCTGCTTTTTACCATCGTCGAAGGAATGATTGATGGGGGTAACTGTAGAGGTTGCCCCAGAAACAACTATATAAACCAGATAATCGGTGACGTGCGCAGTAGCAGTTACAAAGACATTAAGAGACTGGCGGACGATAGAGATACACAATCCTAGGATTGTGACCCAGAAGAAGAAGAAATGTTAAGAATATCCGCTTTGACTACCTATTGGTGAAAGTGTAACGTGTTAAATAATATTCGCTTTTGGTACCTGTTATACTGATACCTACTGGTGAACGTGTAGCGTGATAAAGAATATTCACTTTTCGTACCTACTGCTGAATATGTAGCGTGTTTTCCACGAATCGCATTATCTTCACATAGTTAACACTAGTCACCCACGTTCCTTGGTGGTTTCAACCCTCCATGTGTCACCGACAACTTTAAAAACCCAGCTACCCGGTCCTATATTCTTCTCCATTGTTCCAAGCAATATCTAAGATGAGAATCAAGGGTCATCTTTGACCCAGTCCGACTATCGGGGAAGGCGATCTCCCAGTAAATTACCGGCTTATCGAGGTAATCATCGCCCCTGTACGCTGGAGTATTCACCAAGGAACAGAAAAATATTATCTCTCAAAATATAGCAAATATGTTTCACACATATAACGATTTTCTTTTACTCCAACATATGTACATACCTACGTCGTTATTTGCGGAAATTTTTGACATAAAAATAACCATAATAATTATTCATGGTTTTGCTTCACTATTAAGGAGGCAAATAACGCTAAATCTAGTGACTCGAAACACGATATATTTAAACGGCATTATGCACATTGGAGTTACGTAATAGTAAGGATATCGCTTGCATTAAAAAGGTTTATACGTGATTTCAACTGTCGGAAACCCAAAGTTTGTTGATTTTTTGCATTTTAAGAACACACTTGACTTGAAATGAAAAAAAAATATTACAAAAATTCACTTGGATTTTATGCACTCCTTAAACATATACTATATACTCATACCCATAGATGGCTGTAGTAAAAATTCCTTATTTTCAAGCGAAAAGAATTTCAGTATTACAATATATAGAATTTTCAAATTTGAATTGATAGGGATCTCATTAAAAGGCATAATTGGTGAACGTTGCGCAAGCGCATAAAGTGATCACGTAAACCAGCCGATGACAGGTCGTAAGCCCTGTAGGTGCCTTGATTTCCCGGTTCTCCTACAATAAATATTCCAACTTCGTCTCTATTGAGATAATTAAAAATCTGTTAAAAAATATACTATATTTATTTCACTACGACCCATAGTTATGGAATAATCTTAAAAAAATGGTGTAATTTTAAT
Organism: Molanna angustata; assembly: GCA_963576475.1. Taxonomy (NCBI): domain Eukaryota; kingdom Metazoa; phylum Arthropoda; class Insecta; order Trichoptera; family Molannidae; genus Molanna; species Molanna angustata. The sequence goes on from OY754966.1 coordinate 45,404,178, forward strand.
AAGCATTTAAGAAATGTGATAATATAATAAATAAATAAGAAATGTTGATATTTTATAAAAATACTTGGTAATAGTTCTATTGTATTTATTAGATTATCGACGCGATTCGTGCAAGGCACATCGTCAGAATAATGCTCTACAAGACTGAGACTAGTGGTTATATATAAAATTTACATGACAGGTGTATAAAAATGTTGGATTTTGAACAGTTTAAAAATAAGTTATATAATGCAAATGAATCTATACAAATCTACGTTTTAATTGACACTAATAACACTAGTCTCAGTCTTGTAGAGCATTATTCTGACGATGTGCCTTGCACGAAACGCGTCGATAATCTAATAAATACAATAGAACTATTACCAAGTATTTTTATATTTTTATAACATATCAACATACAATGGATTTCTATCAAGAATTGTCGATCGACAAACTAAACTTAAATAAGAAATGTTAAAAATATTTAAAGTATTTTTTTAGGAAACACTGTTTACATATTTGATCAATTTAATTTCAAATCGGTATCTTTAGGTATATATGCGTCTTTGATTAGTCAGTAAGATGGTTAGTTGGGTATTTTATATTATGCTTTTAGAAGAATTTATTCAAAAGTTTGAAATTGAATGACGACCACACCGTTTTACATATCTGAGTTATTTAATTTTAAATTATCTGGAAGTAGTGGCATTAAAAAAATATTCACGTTATCAAAATGATACAACTTTTGTTTTATTCAGTTTCTTTGGAGAGTAGTTAAAACTGTCGCACGTCTAAAATGATTTGACACAGCTAAAGCGTGAGGCTGGTTGGCTTCCAGAGCTTAAACCTCCCTCATGTGTTGACTCAAAGTATTCAGCCCAGTGTTCATAATGTGATATCAACAATGACTCACTCGCATTATTCACTTTACGATTTACTCTCTCAAACACGGCTGAAAGGGAAAACTTTGCGTGGCTGAGAAAATATTGACACATTATTATCATAGAGGATTATGATTATGAAATTAAACTATAGAAGAATACTCGGAGTGAGTCGTAATATTATATTTATTTATTTATTTAACAGAACATATACGGCTTCACGCCATTACAAAAATATATATCTATAGTCAAAAATAACAATCAACAACATCTATGCGAAAAATGGATTGTCACCTCAGGTATAAGAATTGTTGATTTCATTATTTACAAAAAAACCAATTCTCTCAATAGATGGCGTTACAACAAAAATAAAAATAATAAGAATGTTGTTCATAATTTCAAACATAGATGGCTGTAGTAAAAATCCTAATTTCCTCAAGCGAAAAGAATTTCAGTATTGCAATATATAGAACTTTCAAATTTGAATTGATAGGGATCTCATTAAAAGGCATAATTGGTGAACGTTGCGCAAGCGCATAAAGTGATAACGTAAACCAGCCGATGACAGGTCGTAAGCCCTGTAGGTGCCTTGATTTCCCGGTTCTCCCACAGTAAATATTCCAACTTCGTCTCTATTGAGATAATTAAAAATCCCGACAGGAAAAAATCCAATGTTTGCGCATATGCAATAATAATATATTCGAAATAATTTTAATATTTTTTTAAGAAAATAAAAACCACAGACCTGTGGCAAAATCAAAATTTCTTGGTACACATCGCTACCTAAATTTGGTGTCAATAAATTATATAACGTATTTCATTATTTTCGGGATGGTTCGGAGTGAAAATTGAAACTACTCCACACTAATATAGAAAAGTACAAGATTTTATTGAAGGGATATTCGAAAAGCAAATACATTTAGTGCCTTATAAATGTGTCATTAATATCCGATTTATATTTAAATGTTGAATGTATTTGAGACAGCCTCGATCCACCTAACTTTATGTACCTCTGTATATTCTTTAATTTGTGATGAAAAAAACATTTTACGTATGACATTGTAAAAAACTAGTCATGACAAAAATGATTGTCATACAATGATATCTTGTAGGTACGCATAGCTAGGGAATCAAAAAAAATGACAGGTATATGGGCATATTATTTTCCCAATTTACCAACAAATATTAAAAACATTAAAAATGCAAAAGAATTTAAAAAACTGTCAGTAAGATGGGTTTATGAAATAGATGAAAAAATCCTGAAGGAAATAATTCTACCAAATAAAATGTAAAATGCTCTATTACAAACAACAGAATAGACAATTGAAAAAAGTGAAAAATAAGTACTTTTGTTGTTGTTTTTTTTTTTCTCTAAATCAATAAATTTTTTCAACAAATAATTTATGTTTTTACAATTTTTGTTGTGTGTGCATGACTCATAATGAAATATTGTGTTTGGAAAGAGAGAAAGAAGGATGCATACGCTTGAATGCGTAGCGTATGTATGTACATTTACTTATATTATATGTAAACGTATATATAAATAAACAACGCAATAGAAAATAATATAACACTAGCTCACCTTAGCACAGGCTATGCCTAGTGAGGGGGCTAGTAACAAAGATACAAACAAAAAGAGATAGCTTTAACTATGTAAGCAATGGTGAAATAATGAAATTATATTTATTGCAATGAAATAACTTATATTTACTCTGTATGTCTACTCTGTATGTATGAATAAGCTTATATTACCTTTGATTATTTTGTATCTTATATCTACTCTATGTTTTTGGATAGAAATAAATAAAAATAAATATAAATAAAATATATGGAACCTTCTATTGGTGAATTGAATACATAAGTAGCTGGTACTGACATAATATAGAATTTAATGGGCGGTGGAAAAGCGATTAGCGAGCTGGTTTTATTATCCAGTGGTCGCAAGTTCAAATCCTGCCACGACCGATTTCATTCACCTATGGCACAAGTATTTTGGATTTATTTATGGAATGTATGAGGATGTATGACATAATTATTTAAAAAAAATGGTACAATGTATTAATTAAGCCTGCCTTCCAATTATGTATATCCACTGTTAGTTATATTTAACACAACAGAAGATAAGAATGCAAAGAAATAACGACTAGGTGATGGGAAAAGTGGGATAGGAAAGTGACGGGGATTGGTAGAGGGGAGCTAAAATGGAGATATCGAAATATGTTGTACCTACTGTACTCTTACGAGAAAAGAAAACTTAACATCTATGTGTTAATTCGGATCATGTTGGTTAATTCTTTCATGTATCTGGACTGAAAAAAATATTACGACAACCGAACTGGCTACCTGCGTTTAAGCAAAACCTTTGTTATCGGTATTAAAGGTTTATCTATTTTTGACTGTATTGTTTGGCTGTGTGTATGAAACATTTAGTTGCACAAAACTTATGTTTTGCAGTCACTATAGTTCGGTTAATTTTTTATATGAAATTTTCTTACTATTAAAAAAAACGGCGATATAAAAAATCATCCAAATTTATATTATATAAATATACAAAGATATTCATTTTTTTATTAAAAAAAGAATTAACAGAAATATTTAAGGGGGGACTGCTGCCAACGTACTTATTTTTCAATTTGATATACCATTATTATTTCTTATCAAATCGGTTTGAAAAAAATAATTTAGATAGTTTGGGTGTTCATTACTTTTTGATAATGTTCTGCATAAATTCTTGTAGAAAAATAATGGCATACCCCGATTTTCAACGTTTATCTTATATTTTTAATAAAATATAAGGCATAGTTCAACATATTTGTTTTTTAATTAAAAAAGACAAAAATATCTAGAAAAATATGATGTGTCGTTGCATTAATGCTTCAGGTTTAGAAAATAAACCAAAAAACATTTATTTTCCATTCAGCGCCATTGCGAAATATAAGTTTTTTTGGTTTATTAACTTAACCTGATGCGTTAATGCAACGTTACATCGTATTTTTCCGGATATTTTGATCTTCTTTAATTTATAAAAAAATATAATGCTCTATACCTTATAGTTTTTTAGAAATTTAAGATAAATGTCAAAAATTGGGGTATGTTTATTGTTTTCCTACAAGAATATATACAGAACATAATTAAAAAATTATGGTATATTTTTATTTATTAATATCCAAACTAACTAGTTTATTTTTTTCAAAATAATTCGTTTTGTAGTAATGACGCAAATTCAAATTGAAAAAATAGGTACGTTGGCAGCAGTCCCCCCCTTAAACAAAACGGAAAATAAACTGAAAAATATATATTGACCTCTCAGTAACTTGAAACTGTTAGATAATATCTATAGGTGAATACATGTAAAGTTTTGCTTTTCGCTTCTTCTTGTGTAGTTACGAGTGTCATATGTATAAAAGTAAACATATCAATAAGCTTTGGGAAGTTTTCGCAGTGCATTTTTTGGAAGAGCTGAAAAGAATTGATAAAATCAAAGGTTACGAGCAACACAAAGGGAAATAATATTCATAAATAATGCCGTTGGTTTTCATAGTAATCTATATGGTATTAACCAAATCACATCTCAAATAGATCGAATCTCTTTCTCTTTGAATTCCTTATCGTCTGTGGCTGTTCAAAGAACACCACATTGCGCCGCCCGAAGGATTGCCGAAGATAACCGAAGATCAACGAACGATGACCGCAGTCCTGCTTGCAAATGAAATGAGCAAACCATTCGGGCATTCGTACTACCATATTATAATCTGTGCATTCATGCGGCAATCGTCTAGTCGAAGACAATGTCACGATAATTGAAGTTTTATCAAATGTCTGAATAAGTATTTATAGAGTTTCATTGGAAAATAATATTCTCAATATTAGACGAATGTATCATGTAAGAAATCTCATTTTATTTATTTTTATTTTTTTATTTATTTTTTTAACGCCCTAAATGGACTTTTACATACACAGTTACAAATTATAAAAACATATGTTTATTAACCACGAAGCAAAATACATACATAATTATAAATAGGTACCTATATATAACAACAACAAAAAAATCAAGAAAAAAATATATAAAATGTAAATTTACAAAATATATAAGTAGTGAAGTACAATTAAAATAAAATTAAAGAAAAACAAGCAAAAGATTAAGCAGAAACAAAAATAAAAAATTAAAAGAAAAAAAGAAGAAGAACCCAGAATTTATACAATCTTTACAAGTCTCTCTTTATATTCATATATCGAACAGCAAAAGACATCAACAGAGCCAAACTTATTACCAAGTCTATGTAATCTCAGAATAGGCGAGTGAATATAATAATTATTATTAGATTTTATGATAAAAAATAGTGAAGCCTTCATTACTTTTAATTGAATATCTAATCTAATTTTAAATTGACTGACTTTTGCATTTAAATCTTTTGAACACGCACATAAAATATAATCTTAATCATTTGATGAATAATTATTTTTAATATATTAACAAGTGGTGACCCCGACGTGATATAGCAACAAAAAATATTTACATCACTGAAATGTGCCTTATAAATATGTATCAGTTCCTACACTGGAAGATCGAGAAAATAACTTTGATGTTTTTTGTGATGTTAGGAAATTCATATATAAAAGTTATATGAAAGGTACAGATTAATCAAATATGATGTCGTTTCTCAAAGTATTACTGATATTTAATGAAAAATCAAAAGCAAAGTCGACCGTTTAAAGTTTCGTGACAAATATCATTTTGGGCGTCAAACACGAATCCAACTTTTAGGCTTAAAAACTTTCTACGGCCAAATAATTTTCACGATCGTTGATCTTCGTGTCAAAACAGTTTCATTATACGGATGAAATTTATCTGGAGAGTATTTCATAGCTTCCAAATAGTAATTATGCCAACAGACAAACTCTCACATATTTGCTGAGGATAATACTTATAATACATTCAGATTGAACTGGACAGCGCCAGTTCTAATTTTTTGGCGCTATAAATTTTGAATTAATAAAAGCCAACATATTTAACATCCAGGTAGGATAATACTTATAATACATCCAGATTGAACTGGACAGCGCCAGTTCTAATGTTTTGGCGCTATAAATTTTGAATGAATAAAAGCCAACATATTTAACATCCAGGTAGGATAATACTTATAATACATCCAGATTGAACTGGACAGCGCCAGTTCTAATTTTTTGGCGCTATAAATTTTGAATTAATAAAAGCCAACATATTTAACATCCAGGTACCAACTACCTATATCCCCACTTCTTCAAACATAATGATTATACAGCATGATTTAAAATGTATATAAGTAATATAAAACAGAAATAAACGAAATAAAATTAAAAAATAAGGGAAATAATAAATGGAAACCCATTAGTAATTGCTCAGAATTACGAGTTATATTATGATACGCTGGTTTATACATTCAAAAAGAAATGGTTAAATCTTTGAGAAGAAATCGCATATTTACGTGATAAAAATCAGTTAATAAAGTAAAAACTATGTGACATAAACTCCCTCATATTATTATCGGATAACTTTTATTTTAAGACCCTCATAATAATTATCAGTTAACTGATATATTAACTCCCTCATATTATTATCATTTAACTGTTATATTAATTCCCTCATATGATTATCACTTAAATGTTATATTGATTTCCTCATAATATTATAAGTTTACTGTTATATTAATTCCCCTGTATTATTATCATTTAAATATTATATTGATTTCCTCATATTATTATCAGTTAACTGTTATATTCTTCTTCTTCTTCTTCAGCCTGTTTTTTTTTTCATTCTTGGACATCGGCCTCCTCCTTGATCCTCCACAACTCCCTGTCTTGGGCACACTGCACCCAGGCATCACTCCGGCACATTTCTTGATGTCATCAGACCACCATGCTTATTATATTAATTCCCTCATATTATTTTCAGTTAACTGTTATATTCAATCTTTCGTATTATTATCATATACCTGTTATATTAAATCCCTCGTATTATTTTCACTTAAATGTTATATTAATTTTCTCATATTATCATCAGTTTCCTGTCTGGAGTTCATTTAAGTTAAATGTGGTACCGATGATATTATTGTTTTATTATACAAAAACAAATGATAGGTGTAAACTCGCACATTAAATAAATGTACCTAATGTAATGTAACTATATTTTGCACACCATATTTGTTTGCGACTAACGCAATTGTACCGTTCGGACCTCTAGCGGATCCGGCCTTGGTACTGAATTTAAATGAACTTGGTTGTGTATGAGGTTTTTTTTACTTTAATAAAAAATGTTCTGCGAAAGTAAAATGTTGACGTCTAAAGCAAAATATATTATTATTTCCATAAAATTATACTCGTGATAACCGAAGCGTTGACGGCATCTTTGGATGGTTAAGAAAAACCCCAAATTCTCCATCCTATGGGAGACGCTTCTTTTATCCCTTGTATGAATATTAAACCAAAGTCAAAATTTCATGTTTTTTAGAGTGTACCTACACGCCATTATTATCTTTGAATGTTTTTTTTTTACCCGCGAGTGTGTGTGAAAAATGCTTTCATATGTGTCAAGATTAGGTACCTATGTGTCACCGAATAATGTAAATATTGCACCATATTTTTCTACATAGACGATATTCACTTTGTAAAATTACTTTTTCAATACGTATTCTGTTTAATTAATATGATGCTTGTTAATCAAGTATATTTACATCTTCGTACATTCCCTAACATGAGCATATCTAAATGCTTGTGCCAAAATGTCAAATATTTGGCTTGGTAAAATTGTAAACTGCTAGCCCTAGAACAGGGTTACCTACTTGGGCAGCAGTAATCTTCATAATAGTCTTTGTGATAAAGGTGTGAAAAATAAATAAATAAATAAAAAATAAGATGAATGAAATCGGTCTAGGCAGGGTTCAAACTCACGAAAAATGGATTACTAATTCAGCACGTTAACCCATCTGCTACTGACCCATCTACTCAATGAACTCAATTATTCAGTCATTTTTTAGTTAGTCAAAATCGAATTATATTTTACATTAATTATTATTGAAACAACAAAACTAATAAGTAATATTATCAGAATAGCAGAAGTGTAAAGGATATCAACTATATAATGTATTTATTAGCAGCTATAAAAAAAATACACACACATACCTACTTTCGTGATACAGCTAAAAAAAATGTACACACACATACCTACTTTCGTGATTCATTCCGTTCTCATTTAAATATTTTTTCTTTGTGGTTATACTGTAACTATGTATACAACCTATCAGGATAGCAGATAAGTGTGTAGTTAGACAACAACATAATGTAATTATTAGCACTTATCAGCTAAAAAATATACACATTATTACTTCTGCGAATCATTCCATTCTCATTAGACTAGTTGCATGTAACACATGAGATCCAACTGTCGATAGCGATAGTATGTGTAGTTGAAGAATAGGTACCAAACTATAATCCCATTAATACAAATTATTTAATATTTTAAGATATTTGATTTTCTATACAACACATGTACCTACATATGTATGTATGTCAAGATAGGATAGTATGGAGGTCAGTCCTTTGATCCTACCTAGAATATGAAAACAGAATGATGGTACGTATGTATGTTTGGAGATTAGTATCAAACAATTAAGTCTTCTTAGATATTGTGTGTAGGCGATTGCCATACAAATTGTATGAAGCAATGTCGTCACTAAATTCAATTTTTATAAAAATTGTTAGAAAAAATTTGAGATGTGCTAATACAATGTTAATATTTTTTATACAAAATTAAATTGTCTAGTTGGGGTGTTCCGGCTTTTTTGATATTTTTAAAAAAATTGGAAATATAGGCAGTTAAACTCATAAATTTATCATAAAAAAAATGTTTGAGAAACCCTGGATTTTTTTAAAAAAAACTGGTTTGAGATTATGTATTTGTCTATGTTTTTAACAAATTTCAGCGTTCTAGCTTTTATGGTTTCTGAGATATATGGAAAAATAAACCAAAATTTCAAAAGTTGATAACCCCTGACTGAAACAAAAATTCACACTTCTGAGTATAAAAGTTTTGTAGGCCTATAACTGTTTATATATTCTAAAAATTTGAGCTCTGTAAATTGAGCGGATCAAAAATTATAAGAGACACACACACACACACCACACACACACCCACACACAAAACTCACATAAAATGTTCTACTCCGAATTCTGAGTTAATCCATGTATGGGAACATATATGTTGCGAGGCCTCTAGTTGGTGTTATTAGCATGCAAAAAGTCCACTACACCATACAAAATTTTCCTTCGTACACGCATCTTGGCTTAATAATGTCGATTCATTAAGAGAATTGAATTATCATGAACGAATCGACAGTTGGAATATTTTTTTATTAAGGGTACTGCAACTTTACACTAACAAACTATCAGGATAGCATAAGTGTCAACTAAATATTGTATATATTAGCACGGTACAGCAACAATACATGTACACAAATATACTTTCTTTCGTGATTTCTCTTTTGAATATTTTTTCATTAATGTAACTGCACAACCTATCAGGATAGCAGACGCGTGTAGGCAGTCAACTATATAATGTTTTTAATTGTACGTTACTGTTATAAAAAACGTACACACATACTTTCGTTAATCATTCCATTCTCTTTTAAATATTGTTTTCATTGAGGGTACTGTAATTACACAATCTATCATGATAGCAGAAGTGTGTTAGCAGTCAACTACATATTATATTTATAAGCCCGTTACAGCTATAAAAAATGTTCACAAACACACACATTAACTTTTGTAAATCGTTTTATTCTCTTTTAAATATTTTTTTCATTGAAGGTACTGTAATTACACAATCTATCATGATAGCAGAAGTGTGTAACCAGTCAACTACATATTATTATGCACTTTTAATTTTGTTTACACTGACAGCGTTTACTATGTAGAATTCCATTTTTAAAATAAATTAAACACTTGTTTTTCTTTCTACATTTATTTTTACTCTCCAGAACGACCGTTTCGCCTGGTGAAGGCCTTTTCAACTGGTTGAAAATTTGGTTGAAGGCCTTTTCAACCAGTTGAAAAGGCCTTCACCAGGCGAAACGGTCGTTCTGGAGAGTAAAAATAAATGTAGAAAGAAAAACAAGTGTTTAATTTATTTTAAAAACATATTATTATATTTATAAGTCCGTTACAGCTATTAAAAAATGTTCACAAACACACACATTAACTTTTGTAAAACATTTCATTCTCTTTTAAATATTTTTTTCATTGAGGGTACTGTAATTACACAATCTATCATGATAGCAGAAGTGTGTAACCAGTCAACAACATATTATTATAAGTCCGTTACAGCTATTAAAAAATGTTCACAAACACACACATTAACTTTTGTAAATCATTCCATTCTCTTTTGAATATTTTTTTTTTCATTAAGGGTACTGCAACTACATAGTGTGTACAAGTGTATAGGCAGTCAACTATATAATGTATGTATTTATTAGCACGTTACAGCAATAAAAAATGTACATTGAAACACACACTTAGTTTCATTAATCATTCCATTCACATTTTAATATAGGTATATTCCCGGTTTCCGAAGCGCTCCGTGGATGTTGGTATCTACTGTACATATAATATAGAGGATGGATAGGTTTATACAGAGAGCGTTATAACATAACCAGTGATGGCGTGTGAATCTCATGGGGGTCATAATGCCATAAAGCGTTCCCTGCAACTTCCTAACCCTAAAAACAAAGATCACCAAACGTGGAACCGCATAGGAAAATCGTGGATGCCGTACACTAACTTAATGCAATATGGACAATAAGTTATTTTACTCAAAAAATCTATAGAATAGTGGTGAATCATATGATTTCGTCATTTTTAATTATATTTCTTTGATTTACGACGATTGTTGACTGACGATTCTTGGTGAAACTCTATTATGACAAATATAGAAATAAAAAAACTTGTTTGAATTTTTTGCATCAATTATTTGACAGATATAATATAAAGAGTGCGTACTAAGAGTTTCGTCATAATTTGGCATATAACGTATAGCGTGAATTTTTCGTTTATTACTGCAACGGTTTTTGTGGTGTTTTCCACAAATAAAAAATGTTATACAAAATGTAATGAAAACAACTTAATAACACTGTAATTAACTGCTCCATGACACTTCTCAACGTTTCATGTCATTAGATTCAATTAAATAGAATATACTATTGTATATATCGTTTTTATGTTTATTTTTAATTTATTTTAAGATCAATAACCTAGATTTTAAGCTTTTACTAACATGAAAAACTAATTTTATTTTATTTTATTTTATTTCATTTTTACATAGAGTACAGACAGTCATAACTACAATGTATAAACACAAATGAGCTACCAGCATATGGACCAGTGAAGACTCTCAATATTACCAATTTTCAATTAAAGTCAAAATTCAATAATAAAAAAAAACAATAATTCGATTTATAAACAAATAATTAAATCAATAAATAAATCAATTAATTAATAAAAAGAGAGAAAAAAAAAATAAAATAAAAAATCAATAAACAAATTAATAAATATATAAATAAATAAACAATGGAACAATTACTTGTGTCACACGTCACTTTTATTTAGTAGTTAAGAATCAGATGATTCAAGTACTTCTCGTACACCTCTCCTAAAATGTCCCTTATTCAATAAAAATATGTCCAGGTCACCGAATAACATATTAAACTGCGAACAACTGCGCTGCATAAACGAATTAAATAATAGCTAATAGCTACAAAGCGCGCTTGAGGTGAGTTTTCACGAAAACGGCGCTATATAAATTATCCAACCATATATATAAAAATATTTTCAACCAATTAAGGAAAAAAAAGTGAAGGCACGTTGTGTTGAGCAAAAAATAAAATCAACTCAAAAGAATGCCGTATTAATTTGATATCCATTATGTCCATGTGAACAAGTTTTTGTTTTTCTTATATTTATTGTTGTGAGAAAATATTTATTTATTTATTAAAAGAAAAAACAATTACACATCACACATACACATTTTTTTTATAAATAATAAAGTTGATTTATATGTGCAATCATAATATTTTCCTTAAAGAAGTTACAATGTAAACATAGACGTGCTAAGATATTAATATAGAGATAAAAGTAATAAAATATAAAAATCAATACTTATGTATATACCTAGTTTGGAATACGCAAGAATGACATCACTCATATAACATTACTTCCTCAACAGTGCATTCCAGCCATACCCAGGTCCTAAGCAGAGGCGGCTCGTGATTGAAATTATAGGCGGTGCATATTTACATAAACATAATAATATGTACCTACATACATTCATCTTTATATTTCTTACGCAATTCTTGCTTCTGTGGGTTTTAAACACTGTTAAGTTGGAAGAATTGCCAAATGCCACTTAATTCGCCACTTATGCAGGATGCAAGGAAGTATTTATTATTTTTTGACAAATTTATTTGATTACTAGTAGGAAAAAAGTCCAATCTATGCGTATATAGTATATGTTATCATATGTAAAATAGTCGATTGTATTTTTTTTTCTCAAGCAATTTAAATGTACTTATTCAAATATTAATTTAACACGTACCCAATAACAAATTGACACTTTCTGGATAGATATTTATCGTCTCATAGAGCTAGACTGAAAACACAATTAAAACTATACCTCATCTGGAAATATAACCCGATCCTTTATATAACTCTATAAGTTAATTGGAATGAATTGCCTAATGGCAATAAGCCTACGAGTGTGTAATAAATTTGCATATATTATGTACAAAGGGATTAATTAAAATTAAATACACAAGCGAGAAATTCAAAATTTTTGTATTACAAATAAATTACTACAGTAAGATTTTATAAGTTAATTTTAATTAAGATTTTCATATCGTTTGGCCAAATACATCACAATAAAAAAATATATAAAAACATTTGTTATTTGTATAAAAAATGGATATTTCTTATAAATTAAAGTTTCATTAAATGCTAGGTAGGTACTCACACTGGGTATATCTAGATGCAAATGAAAAAAAAAACTTTCGACACTTTCATTTGTATAAACACTTCGGTTACACGATTGTTTTGAATATGGATTTGTTTTTGGACACCATTGATAAAGCAATGAGACAGTCTTCTGTTATAATAAGAATATAATAATGTATTATCCTCAAAAATATTAGAAAAAATGCGTAGAAAATCACCGATGGCACTCCTCAGTTGTCATTGAGATTGTACAAATAATTGTATGATAATTTACTATAAGACTGGATCGTAGGTATTTCAAATAGTTTTTAAATTGTTATCACTCCATCGACGTTGAAAAAATACCAGAATAAAGAACACGCAATTCAGTCGATATTATTTCATATCTTTATTCACGCTAGAAAGATGTTTTGTTTAAAAAACAGATAAATCGATGAATGACACTTGGTGTTCTGTGTGGACAACCGGTCAAACAGTCAAACTTGAATGTTGTTGTATAACATTATGCGTTGTATAACATTATACGTCAGTAAATGTAAAATAATCTTTACTAATCAAATCTAAAAGGTCGTTTTTACGCATGTTTTTGGTAACTCTTATTATGGACAGAATATGTCTTCAATGCGCATGTGCGGGGCAGATCGGGCAATGCACGACAACTGAATGATTACATCTCTTTCTAACGCATATGAAGACCAATGAGGCATTATAACACCGACGATTTTGAACAAAATATAGAATTTGTATGAGGTCTCACATTTATTTACGGGCATTATTGAAAGTGCACATAATCCTTAATGCGCATGCGCGAAATATATTTCGTACTACAGTATACTCACGGTCACGACTACACCGCGCATTCACCATGTACCTACAGGAAATTTACTACATACATATTATTATTGAAATGTATGTTTACAAGTGTTGTGATAAATTTCTAGGGATATTTCTTTTTTATTTTAGTAAGCAGTGCAGTGCACTTATGCACACACTAAGAAACCGCCTGTGGTCCTAAGAGGTTGTATCCGTTATCTTTTTTAAAATTTCCCTTTTAAATATTGATTCAGATGCAATAAAAATGTCAATATGCTCATTGACTTGGTCATTAAATTATTTACATATTCTATAAAGCGATATCCTGAATCCTGCATTAGTTCTCGGAGTATTTGTGAAAAAAAGTTGGCGCAGTCTCGTTATTCTAGATGGAATTTGTATTTGAGGCATACTATTTAATTGAATGCAATCGAATTTAGTAAGGCATATTTTATATAATAATAATAATTAATATAATACTTTTATTGCATTATACAACGTGGCGGACTTATTGCCCGCAGGCAATCTCTATCAGTCAACCACCATGATAAATAAAGTCAGTAACAGGGATAGAAGAATACAAATAGAAAAATAGAAAAAAAAATCATGAATTAAAAATACAAAATAAATATAAAAACAAAAAATAATATATGTATGAATAAGAACAAAAATAAGAATAAAAAAATACATCAGATAGATACACTATGTTTATTGGATGGAGGATATGAAAGAATATATAGTGTTAATGCACCAAATAATTTTGTTTATTCTGACTTTATTTTTTATTTTTTTTAAATTTTATTTATCAAGGAAACATACAGTTTTATTAATAAATTGTAATGGTACAAAATAATAATGAAATAAACCAGCAAAGTTTCCATAAATGGTTAACAATAAAATACTTTATGAAAAAAAAGAACATTAGTTGTAGCAGGAGGAAATAAAAAAAAATATTTTTAAGGACTTTATAAAAATAAAAAAAATCCACGACTTCACCATCTGGTAGTGGTAAAAACTAAAGCGAATTCATAAATAGTATTAGTAGAGTATAGTAAATACTTAAATGTGGACTAGCGCGAAAGAATTTTAAATGTTTGAGAAATATTGTTCAATGGATCCACTCACTGCTCGTCTTTTCGATACATCGTCTGGGAAAAATTTAAACTGAAAAACCAGTTGTAAAGTTGAAGCTGTAAACCGTGATCAAAACACAGGACCGCCTTCGTACATGTACATATATAACTATGTACGTTGCTTTAAATATATTTTTATATATGTATAACTGCGCCATTACAAAATGTCAAACTGAAAGAAAATGGAAATACCGGATTGAAAAGAATTTACAACTTATTTTATTATATTTTATTTTACGCCATAGAGCCATTCGCAGAAATGTAATTTCAATATAAGAATATCAAATACAAATGAGACCATTAATATATTTTGTGCTTTCTAATTTATTTATTTAAGAAACAGCACACAGTCTTGTAAAATATAAAAAAATACATACACGAAATAAACGAAAACAGACAATAACGCTTATCTGCTGATGATGATCATATTGAAATAAAAAAAAATATGTATACTAGCGGACCCGACAAACATTGTCCTGCCCGAACTATTTGTGAAAAATCATATATTTGAATCATATAGATGTTATTATTCGCTGAGCAACCTAACATTTTCTTGTTCGATGAGCCGCTAAACACTTTGAGGTTGTCATTTCGTATATAATTGAAGTACAGCATATATGATCTGGACAGATGGAAAAAACTAAATATTGCTAATTCAACATTAGCGCCATCTATTATAATTTATAGTTATGAAATATGATGTTTTTTATTTTCCTTTTATGATATCAATGTTTACAATTCCATTGTGTGAATCTAAACCATTCAGGAACTCACACAAATACGCACAAAAAATTTCATCAAAATCGGTTCAGCCGTTTGGGAAGAGTTCAGTGACATATAGGTACACGTACAGAAGAATTATAAATATATATATATAAAGATAATTAACAATAATTGTATGTTTGCCTGTGACGGGAAGGAAAGGGAAGAAAACGGGATTGGATAAGGATTAAATTTGATACAATGGCAATGTTGTGACTATAACAAAAACAAAAAAATATATATACTTGGTACACAAACCAATAACATTAACAATACACAAGATTACACCGCTATACATCTATATAGAGTTTTTTTAGCAGTTGATACTAGCAGTGAATACATCAGAATGTGGGATACTGCCTGGGAGATTGACATTATAATACTAGTTGCATGTAACACATGAGATGATGAGATCCAACTGTCGATGGCGATAGTATGTATGTATAATTGAAGAATACGTAACAAACTATAAACACTTAAACACAAATTAAAAATTTGTATAATAATTTGTTTTCTATACAAAACATGTAGGCATATATGTCAGGATATGATAGTATGGAGGTCATTTTTTTTCCTACCCAGAATATGAAAACAGCATGATGGTATGTATGTATGTATATTGGAGATTAAATATCAAACTATTGAGTCCCCGTAGATATTGTGTAGTGCCTTACAAATTGTATGAAACGATTTCGTCACTGAATTCAATTATTTTTAAATTGTTTGGAAAAGTTTTATTTTATTTTATTTTATGTAGTTTCTCGAACAACAAACAGGTTCTATGTCAAATAATTATTTGACACGCACCCATTAACAAGTTGCCACATTCTGGATATCAATCGTCTCACAGATCCAGACTGAAAACACAATGAAAAACTGTGTCTCCACTGGGAATCGAACCCGGACCCTTGGATCAGCAGTCAGATACCCAACCAACTGAGCCACGAAGGCCGACGTTTGAGATGTACTTCTACAATGTTCATATAGAAAATTAAATTATCTAGTTGGGGTGTTTCGGTGAAATTTTGGATATATAGGAAGTTATCATAAAAAATGTTTTTCTTAAAATTTTTCTTGGAAATTTTGTTTAGCGTTCTTGCTTTTATGATTTTTGTAAAATAAAGTAAAAATTCATAAGTTGATAGAAACAAAAATTCTAAATACCGAGTATTGTAGGCCTATAGCTTTCCATATTTACTAAAATTTTATGCTCTGTGCATTGAGCGGATCAAAAGTTATAAGGGGGGGGTTTCTTTATTATACATATATTTTTGTCTTGTCATAACCTAATTGCCATAGTAAACATTGAATTGTTTTATTATCACAACTTCTGGTTGGAAGAAATTTCCAACTGCGAATAGACACGCCAGTGTACAAATTATGTGTTCAAGAAGAATAAATAAATAAAAATGTCGTACTTGCCGCCATTTCGTCCATTAAAAACGTACATTCAAATTAATATAACTACATACCTACCATTATGTCTTGTCCATCACGGGGAAGGTAGAGAGGACCAGACACTACATTTTAATATCTTCGACTTTTTTAATATATCGACTTGCACATGTTCAAGCTTTTCACTTTTCCTCTTTCAGAATGTCTTTCACAAGGTAGTTTTATCTTTTTCATGGACATTCCAATCTCTTGTATCTTTGCTGTCATCATTGTATATTTTCTACTTCTAGCGTTCTTCATTCATTCTTCTAAAGTGGACAAACCATCTCTATGTGTTATATTCACGCGCCACCTCGTTCTCTATTATTAAAAATAAAGGTTTGTTCTTAGCAACAATTTGATATTGAGTCCGGATTCAAGTATCGAGAGTAAGTCCGCTCGAGGGGAGATATAATAGCGTCGACTACAATTGCTCATTTTTCAAAATTAATCTCTCCTAGTTCCGGAATTATCAGAATAATAAAGAAATGCCTTGACCTAACCAATGCGAGTTGTAATAATATCTGTAATGGTTTGTTTCTACGAATCTTGTCTAACATTGTGATCGCATTTCTCACCATACTAAATCCTTTTGATTTCCGCTTCATAGCATCCATTGTTGATAATGCATGACTCCCGCTGTTCAAATAAAATCTCAAAGTATATAAAATAATGTATATATTCGTATTCTCTCTCTACTTTCTCAACAAAACGTACATTAAGTTTTTAGCATCGCGAAGTAAATTTGTTTTAAAGACTTTAAAATGGGTTATTTTTGTCAAACAATTCCAATCGAATACAGAACATAATAGTTTGATCATATTTATGAAGCGCCGTTTATTGATGCACTTTAATTACAATACAGAGTCACTTTCTTATGAATTTCTCAACTTACTTTTTTACTTACAAACCTTACTTATTTTTCTTCTTTGGCCGCATATCTGAACATATCGTAGGTCAGAGCGTAGAGCTTGGGTACTAAGAGATTCTGTCTCAATTGTTGGATTTACTGTGAAAAAAATGACGTCTTATATTGAGATCGTCTACATCACAGACTGCCAGTTCGAATTGTGACATTATTTATTTCTTTATCACACCATTTAAATAATCTTCATTAAAATTAGATAACTGCTGCCCAACTAGGTATACCTGTTCTAGGGCTAGCAGTGTACATATATTATACTATTATATTTCACAGCAGACATACAGGTTGTACCTATGTATTTGCATTTTTAAAAAGTATCTCAACAATATAAACTTAACTATTGTACACAGATTAAAAAATGGAATTGGAGTCATCATGATATGCATATACATATTTTGTATGTAGGTATCTTGTCATTTTTATTTGTTAATTGCACAAATAATCTGAAATAGTATCTCTTAGGAATACTGAACTGCATGACAGATCATATATCTGATCCACCAGTCATACCTTTGTTCAGTCGAGTCGCAGATCAAATCAAGACAGCACAAAATTTATAAAATTTAAAATAAAACAATCAAATTTATTTGTCAAAGAGGATAGAAAAAAACAATTGTTGCAAGTGTTGTACTTTTACACAAAAATGTCGAATATTTGATACATTTTAGTTTTCACGTAGTTCATGATGTATTCGGAACATTTTCCTTTAAATGATTTCAGTGATATTATTTCTATGAGTGATGAAGGTAATATATTATAAATTCTGGGGCAATGAAAATAAAAATAATGAAATCAAGGTTTCAGTTAACATGGGTATCCTTCTTCTTCCTTGGCAATATCTCTGAGAACGGTTTTAAAACTGGATTGTCTTGGGCTAGTCGAAGATTCTACGACCTAGGATTCTAAGATTCTTTATAGATAGGTGCTGGAAGCCTAAAAACAATGTGGTCTTTGTCGAAAATTCGGTATTGCCATATTCCACAAGTTTGGTATGTAAATTAGAAAAAATAAATTAATAAAAATCTGATATTTTTTTAACTTTATACGGACAATTCATGATAGAACTCCATTGCAAATTATAAATAAATTTGGTATGGTAAAATAAAACCAAAGTTTTCAGTTCTACTACTTTATTGACATTGACTAGTTTAGGTCACACTGAAAATAGTCACTGGATGACCGAAACTAGTCAGTGTCATTAAAAGTAGTAGAACTGAAAATTTGGTTTTATTTTACCATACCATATTTGTATATAATTTGTTAAATATTTATTTAACACTTACCAAATTACAAGTTTCCAACAGCAATTTAATTACTATATACAAAAAAAAAATCAGCGAAAGCATCTAGAGCCTCACAGTGTTGGAATATATCCCAACATTAAAATATGTTGTTGTCTTTGGTCATATACGGTGCATGGTAATATTGGCACCTCTGTAAGTATTTATATGTAGCAGTTGCTATACTATTTGCTTTGACCTGTATCTACCTTATCTATGTACAATCAGTCAGTCTAAAAATAAAGTTCATACCAGATACGCGTGTGTTTAATTTACTAACATAAGAGTCTGCACCACCAGCACCTACGAAATATATTACAAGGACCACTATTTCCACACACAACAAATTGATAAATTGACCATAAATCAGATGGACCGTGCGAAGATTCAACACATCAACGCCATGTTCATTTGTATAAATACAATAGTAATACGAATTTATACAGAGTAAGTAAATTCAACCAGATTCAAAAGAGTTAACACTGTGTGCCCGCCGCGGAGTGTAAATATTTATATCCCTGGCTGGTGAAAGTTGGCAAACTGGGAGCAGAAAGGCTCGAGGGCGTTTGCCAAGAAAAACTTCATTTAAGTATATATATATATATATATATATATATATATATATATATATTCTTATACAGCGTGAGAAATAATAAAATTGTCAGACTCTTTGATGAAAAATAAATTTAGTTTTCTCAACTCAACCGGTTGAACTATAGGCGTAGATATCGCACGGTGAAAATAAAAGTTATTTAATCCAAAATTTAGGCAAACTTAATAAAAATATTTTTAAACTTAAAAATATAAACAGTAGGTTGGTAAAACCATGTGGCCATCCATGTGTGGAGAATTTAATTTTTTAACATACATAATATCTTAGCGAAGAGGGTCTCAAAATTTGCGCATAAATATTTAGATAGTAACTGCATAATGTAATTTTCAATTCAATAGTTCGTTTATTTTATTTTACTCAGCAGACATATAACAAAAATATTTCTGCGCATAATAGTTATGTATACATATGTAAGTACATAATATTGAGTATTGTTTGTATGTAGATGTACAAATTTCCTCCTACACTACACAATGTATTTTTATTTTTATATTTTTTATTTTACTATAGTTATGTATGCAGTGTACGGAAGGTGCAGTGTCTATTTCATATGTATGTATAATACAATTATCATGTTGCGGATGAAAATTACACAGTTAGTTTAAAGTTGTAGACTCAAAGATTAAAACCAATAATTAAACAAATGAAACATGAGAAATTATTACGAATATAAAACACAGTTTTAATCCACAAATTGAGTTAAAACTAGTTGCATGTAACACATGAGATCCAACTGTCGATAGCGATAGTATGTATAGATGAAGAATATGTACCAAACTATAAACCCATAAATACAAATTATTGAATATTTTCAGATATTTTGTTTTCTATACAACATAATGTAGGTATGTATGTCAAGATAGGATAGTATGGAGGACGTTCCTTTTTTCCTACCCAGAATATGAAAATAGCATGATGGTATGTATGTTTGGAGATGAAGTATCAAACTATTAAGTCTTCTTACATATTGTGTATAGGCGACTGCCATACAAAATGTATGAAGCGATGTCGTCACTAAATTAAATTTTTAAAAAAATTGTTAAAAAAAAATTGAGATCTTCTACTACAATGTTAATATTTTTTATAGAAAATTAAATTGTCTAGTTGGGGTGTTTCGGCTTTTTTCGATAAGTGTATAAGTTTTGGAAATATAGGCAGTTAAACTCATAAATTTATCATAAAACAAATATTTTTCTAAATAAAAAATGTTTGAGAAACCCTGGAATTTTATTGAATAAATTAATTTGAGATTTTTTATTTTTCTATGTTTTACCAATTTTCAGGGCTCTAGCTTTTATGGTTTCTGAGATATATTCAAAAATAAAATAAAAATTAAAAAGTTGATAACCCCTGACTGAAACAAAAATTCAAAATTCCGAGTATAAATATTGTTGTATTTATTCAAATTGACGATATTGTAATATACCTAACAGCAGCCCCAGAACAGGTATGTAATACCTAGTGGGGCGTTGTTGATCAATTTATATATATATATATGCATGTATTGAGAGAAAGAATAAATAAAAGAATAAAATAAAAAAGTTTTGTAGGCGTGTAACTGTTTATATATTCTGAAATTTTAGGCTCTGTAAATTGAGCGGATCAAAAGTTGTAAGGGGGGGACGGACACACACACACACACAGACACACACACACACACACACAGACACACACACACACACAGACACACACACACACACAGACACACACACAGACACACGAAATGTTCTACTCCGAATTCTGAGTAAATCCGTGTATAGAACATATATGCTGCGAAGCCTCTAAGTTGGTGTTTTTTGACTTCAAAGTTGGAAAAGCCGTGAAAAAAGTAGACCTCTCCATACAATTCTCGCGTATTCTGGCTTGATACATTGTCGATATGTTAAGAGAACAAAGTTCTCCTGAACAAATCGACAGTTGGATAATATAACAAAATGGCCAGTACATAGTTTGAGGTAGGGGGCGGGGGGGGGGGGTTCTTTGGGCGGGGGTGTGGTAAAAAGAAAGCGGTACGTACATACATAAAGCAACCAATCGGTGCACATTATTTTAGCAGTGGAGAGGACATAGGTATTTGAATATTTATGAGATTATCATTATATAGATGTTTGTTAATCTCTAATATTTCTAGAACATCCAGTTTTTGTCCCTTCGACTCCAGATGTAGAACCACAACACTGTTACGATCAAAATTATGGTCGTGTTCAATGCAATGGTCCGCCATCTCAGAGTATCCAGAAAGACCCCTGAATGGTCGAAGGATGATGGTGTAACCATCGAAAGCGCTCAGGCTAATTTTTACTCAATTTGTGGATTAAAACTTTTTTTTATATTCGTAATAATTTTATTATGAACATCCACTCTGTAAACGAAACAACATTAGACTTAAGGAAACATGAGAGTTAAACAATAATTAAACATGAGAAAATAAATATTAGATTTATACATAAAAGAATACAGGGGTTACGAACTGGGATATTATGTGTTTTTTGAAAGTTAATTTGGAGTTTGAGGATATATAAATATTATTGATTTGATGACCTGAGTTGTATATTCTGATTAAGCGAGGAACTGGAGAGAAATAACAGATAGGTATTCGTATTAAAGAATTTTAAGTGAAAAATATTTTGGCCCTCTACAGATGATTGAAGCTGCGGCTTGAGAGATATTTTTTGGAAAATATGTATTTTATTGGATGTTTTTAATTACTTGATTATTCTTAACTAAATTTACGTTATTAAGTATTAATGCGGGTTGATAATTTTATTATCAACAATATACATCCGATCAAATTGACAATAACAGCGCGGATGATAGGTCTCCCGAAATTGAGTATCATTTACTCCCTTTAAAGCAATGGTTGGCGCGACACACTAGAACACGACTAACTTTTTTTGTGTCCTCATTTCTTGCCTTGTCATTCATCGTCCCAATAAAATAGATGACAGGGTTAGAAATGAGGACTATTTTTCCAACTGTCGATTTGTTCAGGGGAACTTTGTTCTCTTAACATATCGACAATGTATCAAGCCAGGATACGCGAGAATTGTATGCAGAGGACTACTTTTTTCACGGCTTTTCCAACTTTGAAGTCAAAAAACACCAACTTAGAGGCTTCGCAGCATATATGTTCCATACACGGATTTACTCAGAATTCGGAGTAGAACATTTCGTGTGTCTGTGTGTGTCTGTGTGTGTGTGTGTGTCTGTGTGTCTGTGTGTGTGTGTGTCCCTTATAACTTTTGATCCGCTCAATTTACAGAGCCCAAAATTTAAGAATATATAAACAGTTATATGCTTACAAAACTTTTATACTCAGAATTTCGAATTTTTGTTTTAATCAGGGGTTATCAACTTTTGAATTTTTACTTTATTTTTCCATATATCTCAGAAACCATAAAAGCTAGAACGCTGAAAATTTGTACAAATATAGAAAAATACAAAATCTCAAATAAGTTTATTCAAAAAAATTCCAGGGTTTCTCAAACATTTTTTATTAAGAAAAATATTTATTTATGATAAATTTATGAGTTTAACTGCCTATATTTCCAAAACTTTTACAATTATCGAAAAAAGCCGAAACACCCCAACTAGATAATTTAATTTTCTATAAAAAATATTTAAATTGTAGTAGAAGATCTCAATTTTTTTTAACCTTTTTTTTAAAAATTGAATTTAGTGACGACATCGCTTCATACATTTTGTATGGCAGTCGCCTATACACAATATGTAAGAAGACTTAATAGTTTGATACTTCATCTCCAAACATACATACATACCATCATGCTATTTTCATATTCTGGGTAGGAAAAAAGGATCTTCCTCCATACTATCCTATCTTGACATACGTACCTACATATTATGTTGTATAGAAAACAAAATATCTGAAAATATTCAATAATTTGTATTTATGGGTTTATAGTTTGGTACATATTCTTCAACTATACATACTATCGCTATCGACAGTTGGATCTCATGTGTTACATGCAACTAGTTTTAATATCAATTTGCCACAAAGTTGATTGTGAAAATATCAAAAACAAATTCGTAACTCTCAGTATTGTTCTACTTCACCTGCACCGGCGTGGAATGGTCCTTCCACTTTCTTTTATTCTCATCGTTATCAGGTGTTCAGTAAGAGCTGGGTGATCGAAAATACAACAGGCAAAGTGAAATCTCGCACAGTTTAGACAAGAAGTTCACCACCATTTTGAATGTTGACTGTTTAGGTACGACGAAACTTTATGCGAGATTATACGCATATTTTGTGCACACTTTTATAAGGTAATGCACACTTTTCGCTGGTTACTTCACGCTTTGCGATATATCGTAATGGTATAAATAAATTAATGTAATCCGTCTATATGTAGATAAGTATAAGAGAAATGATTAATTATTAATCTATCATTTTGTCGAATTTTGTTAACAAAACACATTAGCCATATATTTTCTACTCATATATACCTATAAAAATGTATGTTTTTATGTATGTACGTATAGTTAAATGACAATCAGATACCAGAGAAACAAGAATTTAAGAAGGGTTGACACAAGATTGATCGATCTATGTAGGTACACCAACATATATGAATAAGACGTATGTATTACAAAGGCGTTGTTGGAAGCGTTGATAGGTCGTAAGTACCTATTTAATGTAATTTTAAATGTACCAAATATTACAGTCTTGATTTATTTATATACCTGAATTAGGGACATGGATAATTTGTTCTTGCAAATAGTAGGTTAGTAACCAAAATTATGTTTTTTACCCGAGATTGCCATCAAAATACAAATCTCCAACTGACACTGAAATAAAATACAGAATGGAAGCGGCCCGATCGGCATTTTACAAAATGAAAAATCTGATCCTCAAAAAACATACCTTTGTTGCGATCTCCGATATCGTCTTCGATCAAGTAAATCGTTAACGATATTGACATACACTGTCGATCCATCGTTTCGATCGGTCTGAAACGACGGATCGTAACCGTGTATGGGGCCTATAATGCTCTGACAAGAGGTAGGTTTCGTTACGGTTGGTGTTTTTGGTGAGGTTGGGTTGATAGCTCCACGCCCAACCCCCTGCCAGGAGGACCATGGTTTTTCTGTCCAGGGTTTCCTTCGACTTTTAGCTGGTATTCTCTCGTTTGATGGCGCCAGAGGTTCGCCAGGTCCCTTCCCAAGAGAGAAGGACTTACTGGTAGTGTTGCTGATGAGATGCAACATTAATAATTTTATTAATATACTTCTTCTTCTTCTTCAACCTATTTCCGTCCACTCCTGAACGATGGCCTCCTCCATTTAACTCCACGTCGTCCTGTCCTGTGCAGTTTTCATCCAGGATGTGTCAACATATCTTGCTATATCGTCCCTCCACCGCAGCTGCGGCCGCCCCACACCTCTCTTTGTCATACGAGGTCTCCAAGTCACCACTTCCTTGGTCCACTTCTCGTCCGAACTTCTGGCTACGTGTCCCGCCCATTTACATTTCAGAGTCGCCACACGGTGGATTATATCTGTTACTTTTGTTCTTTCTCTCACCGATTCATGTCTTACCTTGTCTCTTAGTGACAGACCCAGCATGGATCTTTCCATAGCTCTTTGGGTGACTCGCAGTTTCTCGGCACTCAGTTTAGAGAGAGTTACTGTTTCTAGGCCATATGTAGCAACCGGCAGCACACACGCTTCATATACTTTCCTTTTCAGGTTTATGGGTGTTTTCCGATTTTTCAATATATATCCCATTTTTCCGAAGGCAGCCCAACTTAGTCCAATCCTTCTTTTGATTTCAGCCGTCTGGTTTTCTTTATCCAGTTTAATGCTTTGACCCAGGTATATATAATTTTGAATATCTTCTATGTTGCTGCCTTCAACCATAATCTGAAAGTCGTATGTGCCCATTACTTTTGTTTTTGCCAGGTTCATACATAGTCCCACATTTTTGGAGACCTCATCTAACTCTAGCAGCATTTCTGCCAGCTCTTGGGGGTTGTTGCTAACCAGGACAAAATTATATAATTATGTACAATCGAAATTCGAGAGGAGAGAAACGACATTAAAAGCTTTTAATTTTGATTATTTTTTTATACATGTGTATCAATACAACTGTAGTTTAAAAAAAAAATATTGAAACTAAAAATATTCAAAAAAGGAATGGAACAGATAGAAATAAGAACTAAGTAGGTGACATTGACTAGGTGTAAAAAAGATTGAATCGCTAATTTTTACTATGTCATTAAACTCTTAAACGGCTCGACCAGTATTGATGATTTTTTTCTTCTATCATTTTCTGGTGTCGCGTAAAGAAATATCGAAAATACAACAGCGAAAATTGAATAAATTGAGAATATTTCTAAATATTCAATCATAAAATATAAAAATAAAAAATAATAAACACTTTCTTGCACCCTGCGCTAGTGGCGAGTTTATTGCCATATGGCAATTTATACCAACTAACCAGAGTCACCCAAAGAGCTATGGAAAGATCCATGCTGTGTCTGTCACGAGACAAGGTAAGAAATGAAACGGTGAGAGAAAAAACAAAAGTAACAGATATAATCCACCCACCGTGTGGCGACTCTGAAATGGAA
Source organism: Molanna angustata (assembly GCA_963576475.1). Taxonomy (NCBI): domain Eukaryota; kingdom Metazoa; phylum Arthropoda; class Insecta; order Trichoptera; family Molannidae; genus Molanna; species Molanna angustata. The sequence continues at coordinate 45,430,606 of OY754966.1, forward strand.
ATGGCCGGGACACGTAGTCAGAAGCTCGGACGAGAAGTGGACAAAGAGAATGCTGACTTGGAGACCTCGTACGACAAAGAGAGGTGTGGGGCAGCCGCAGCTGCGGTGGAAGGACGATATAACAAGATTTGCTAGCACATCCTGGATGCAAACCGCACTGGACAGGACGACGTGGAGTCAAATGGAGGAGGCCTTCGTTCAGGAGTGGACGGAAATAGGCTGAAAAAGAAGAAGAACCAGAGTTTCCAGCCCAGAATAAGCAATATTAGCGTAAGAAATTAATTTAAATATTTTTTTCTCCTCTGCTGGGAATCGAACCCAGGACGCCCGCATAGAAACCAATCGGCTTACCAACTGTGCCACGGTTATCATGCTGTAAGGTAACGGCTTAAAATATTGCTTCTACTTCTTTTTATAATCATTGTTTCCGGATGAGAACCAGGTTATCGAAAATACAATAAAACTCATTCTTGGATTAAACAAAGTTCGTTGTTATAAAAAAAAACAATTACTTTTTGTGAAGACACACTTGCGACTGTTCCGTGGATGAAATAATTCTTAAACGTACACACGCAGTTGGTACTCACACATATATAGTTTTTGATGTAGTAAATTAAACACTGCGCATCTACGTTTTATTCTTCATTTCCGTTTTCAGACGAGGCAACATTAATAAAAATAAAATTCAACAAACAGTACGGACATGGCGAGATGAAAAGGAAGATTTTTGTAATAAAAACATCACTGATTCAGAATCCTGTAACCAGCAAAAACTGAGCACATAATTACATACATAAATATTCAGCATTTTATGACTCGGTGGCTGAGCGGGCATCGCACTGGCTTAGTGATCCAGTTATGACGAATTCAAACCCCACTATAGCTGCCTCGACCGAATTCGTTCACCTACACTCCTGGTAAATTTATATGTGCTGGGTCAGTTATTAAATACATAGCGAGTTGAAACAAAATTTGTTTGACGGTGTTGAATGCTTTGAATAAACTGGGACCACAATACATTCAAGAGCGAAGAAAATAGCTCTCTTGGAGGCATCTCACATTCAGGTCTTCTGGATCACAGAGTAACAACTCCCTTAAAGAGTAAGATAGAGCCAACAAAGTGGCTTACTATGATCGATGTTTTAGTGTACCTAAGTGGTCCTATAAAGTGGAATAGATTGCCTCCAGATGTCATCGGTGCACAAAGCAAGAGCACATTCTCTGAAGGGCTGAAAACAGCTTTGTTTCGTAGTGCAACATAATACCGAAATATAAGCCCTGAATCATTTAACGGCGCTATATAATAATTTATTTATTTTGACCGTCAAGAAAATATTTTTTTTCTTCTCAAGTTATGAATCTTTAAATATAATATATGTCGTTTGTCATGAATACACACACATGCACACCCACTATCACATACTCACATACACACTCACACTCTTTCTAGATATCTCTTTCATATACACTTACACATTGTTACTCTTAATTCACACTCTTTTACTATCCTCTTTTGATACGTAAGAGGTACATGTAATATTTGTATTAATACTTATTTACTTTCAATAATTGTATGCATGTACTGTGTGCTGTCCTTTGTACTACATAGCATTCAAAATTGCACTGAAAAAAGGGAACTCAATAAGATGGCACGTTATGTAGCTTCAGTCTAAAGAATTTTTCCTTTAATAGCTGGCTATAATTTTATGATAACTTACATACTTGAATGTGTGTTTGATAGTTACGTGATATATATTTTTACTATTCACTTTGTATATAAAATAAATTGAACATTTTATTGATGATTCACTGATTTCATTGGTTTTTGATAATGTCGATCGAAAGATGATATGTACTGACAGGATGATGAAGTGGGAAGAATAAGGAAATGTATTGTTGTATATGTGAAAGAGCGTGACAGGTATATAAGTTGGATCAGTCTTGCATGGAACACGTTTAAATTTTGAAAATAATCAAGTATAAATAGTGATTAAATTGTATGTTACATGGCAGGGACAGGTATATGGGTTGGATCAGTCTTGCATGGAACACATTTAAATTTTGAAAATAATTGTATAAATAGTGATTAAATTGTATGTAACATGGCATAATAGGTGACTTGCGCAGGCGCATAAAGTGATCACTTAAACTAGCCGATGACAGATCGCTAACCCTGTAGGTGCCTTGAGTTCCTGTTTCTCCAATAACATTCCAACTTGTCTCTATTGATATTTTGATAATTTGTCTAAACAATATGATGGTCACGATATATAGCCATATAACGACATTATATAAGCATGCCATGAAATGTTGATTTCTGTTAATAACTTTTTGTTAATGTGTGTTAACAACGTCGCATTAATGGTTATTGTCGCTGTTCTAACGAAACTATTTTCAATTAGGTAAACAGCTCATAAAAGAGCACTTTTTGCAGCTAAAACTTGCGGTTTTGAAAATTGCATTGGACTCATAACCGGTGAGGCAGTTCCATTATACTGTCGTATTTTCATTATTGTAGAGAACGTTACAGTATCAAAGTAGACACTCGAATTACATTACATTGAACATTCACTGCTCTATTGCTTTTTGTACGTTTCTTTGCACCAATTTTTTTATTGTTATTTTAATGATTTAATTGCTTGATATACATGAAAATCAAATCAACAACAAAAAACAACGAGTTGGTATTACATATATTTATACCCTTAACATATTTATACCCTTCTGAATTGCTATTTAAAGAATTTGAGGTCCTTGACATCCGAAAACTTTACATAAAAAGTATTACACAAAACTATACAAAAACTAGCAGCCCCGTTCCCCAAAACCATACTACACATAAAACTAGACAAACTGTACGAAATCTTGAAGCAATACCAAGAATAAAAAACACACTTGGACAAAAAAACTATGCATACCTAGCACCTAAACTTCATAATATGTTAAAACAAGACATACCAGAAATTTCAACTATCTCATCAACTAATGCAAAAAAAATAATATTCAAATGGTTATTTAACAAAGGCAGAGAAGAGAGCGAAAGACTTTTGCATATAGTGAAATGAACAAACAAATACATTGTACTTATAGACTACCTTACAGTATGTACCAATAGATTAACACTATACTAAATAAAAATATATGTAATGCCACTCTGACACAGGCATTGGCCTAGTGGAGTGTCTTATCCAGAAATCATCTACAAAGTATAAACACTATAATGAGTCAGTGATTAGAATAAAAAACATAAACTTTAATTTTAAGTTCATTATAGTACTATATATTTTAATTTATATTGTACATACATAATGTTTTATTATGTTTGTAAAAAAAAGATTTATAATAAATAAATAAATTAACATATACACCTCACTACCAACTCATTTGTATGGAAATCGTATACAATTTTGTATGAAAAATTTTCAGAATTTGTTTTCAGCATACGCTATACGCTTCTCCCACCACCACCCGCTCCGCATATGAGGACCGTCAACGGCCCCTTGGCAGAACGCTAGAATGAACAACAAATATCTGACGATCTCAATTTTAAATGACTTTCTGATGGTACATTCTTTAGACCGAGTTCTTGATTATATGCAGAACGGAGATAAGTAACGCAGTGCACTAGTGGGTATCTTAACTAGTTCTTTAAGGAGAGGGGTTATGTGGCATTTCAACAAGAAGAAGAAGAATTATCACAATAAGTAGTTTTATTTATTAATTTGTGAATGCTACAATGGGTGATGCTATTGTTCAACCACCATCCGTTCTATTAATGGGGACTGATAACATCCCCATGAGATTATTGAAAAAAAACTAATCAAGTCTGGAACATTCTGTAAGCTTGCAAGCACGGACGGCTCGAAGAGACAAAAAGTGAACATTGTAGGAAAATAGTAGAACTAAAATAAGTACTACATATAGGGACAGGCACATACGAGTCTCAGAATGTACCTATAGGTCTTATTTTTTTTACATAGGTCTTCCTTTTACAGTACATAATATTATTTTTATTGACAAACTTTTAATATCTCAATAGAGACGAAATTGGGATATTATAGAAGAATCAGGAACTAAACTTTTTTTGTGCCTTAGATGTTAAGAATTCACGTAGCTGAAATTTATGATTACTTATTGCCTAGTATTACCTCAGAACAGGCTTTGCCTAGTGAGGTAATAAATTCCATTTATATATTTCATGAACAATATTTTATATTTTATTTTATATTGTATTATGGAAATTAATAAATAAAAAATAAAAAAATAATGCATCTATAGGGCTTACGACCTGTCATCTGCTGATTTACGTGACCACTTAATGCGCTTGCGTAACGTTCACAAATTATGCCTTCTTCTTGAGTTCCCTTATCAATGTAATTTTTGAAAGTTCTATATATTTGAATAATTCATTTGAAAATAATGCATTATTACTATTGACATCTATGGAGTTACGAAGAAACCTTTTTTGGAACGCCATCTATTGAGAAATTGGCTTAATTGTAAACAATACTTACTTACTTTCCGTGTCCGGGTTAAATTCTGCCACTCCAGTAACCCGCGACTTTTATCGCTTTGTCATTGGCTATAGTCAGGTCCCTAGGTGTAGAGCCTCCCTTCATCAGTGGACACATCAGTAGGTGGCTGTCATCCTGGGTTTCGCTACAATAACAATTAACATCACAATTACCATCTGTAGATTCGTTCAATAGAATTTACTTCTCTTTTTTTATTTATTTATTTTATTGGATACAACAGCTATAAAATAATTTACAATGAAAAAACAACAAAATATGATTTACGACGACATTTACTGTATCCATCTATTAAACATAGGTAGGTATCATAGAATAATAATAGTATAAAATACTCTTTAGCCTGCAGTAAACGCGACTGCTTTATGTTGACTAATTTGGTCAACATTTTGCTACGAGCATTCAGTACTCATTTGGCCGTCTGCGTGATACGTTCTCCAAATAGGGTATTTTTTAACTGCTTGCTAAATTATTTACGCAGTCATAACGAGTAGTACTATACGAACAATGTCTACCAGCAGAGTTATACATATATTGACACGAGCCGGCCAATAGCCACTTGAAGGTGTCCAATGTGGATTTGTACAGGTTGTCTTCATATGCGTGCCTATATGTTTTATTTTGTTTTGCTAGTCAGTCATCAGTCAGTCTTTATGTATCGACAGTATTAAGCTACGATACGCGAGATTTGTATGCCAGGTCTATATTTTTCATGTTTTTTTTTCAAATTTGAAGTTAAAAAAAACACCGATTTAGAGGCTTCGCAGCTTATATGTTCCATAAATGAATTAATTCAAGATTCGGAGTAGAACACTGAGTGTGTTGTGTCCCTTTATAATTTCTTCTTCTTCTTCTTTATCCTCGCCATGTCCCGTTACACGGGGTCGGCTTTCTATACCATGCAGCGCCAATAGTTTCTCTGCTGCGTATCTTCCTTTTTTAGACCCAGTTTCTTCATGTCCCTTTGGACATTCGTCAGCCAGGTGGTTTGGGCCTTCCTCTCCCCCTCCTATCAGTAGCCATGGAAAGGCACTTCTTCACCACGTGTTCATCCTCTCTTTTCATTATATGGCCAAACCATCTAAGTCTGGCCTCTATAACTATATTGGAAAAACCATGCGAAATCTACTACTGCATACAATTTTCTCACACGGGACTTAGATTAATACTGGCGATTCATTAATTAAGAGAAATAAATTACCTTGAACGAATCGACAGTTGGATGTAATGATGTACTGTTCATAAGTCAGTGCCATATCAATATGTTACAATTTATAAATAAAGTATGTGTTTATCAAAGTCACCGCTGCATAAAGCGAAATGAATTCATGATAAAGTAAGATTAATTGTTATATCAAATTAGAGAGAAATTACTAAATATTGTTGAAAAGTTATATCGTGAAAAAAAAGGCGAGCCGTTGAGTACAAAGTAAATAATAGTCTTAACAGCGATGCCAAAGTAGCGGAAAAGAAAAATTAACGATCCATTATTATTGGTATAATTCTCGAAACATTGGTATAAGAAGTTTTATTTGGGGAGTATTAACGTTGTATTATTTCGTATAAAATAATATAAAAGTTCGCGCAATAAGGCTGAGTCGATAAAAAAATATAAAACTACTTGGCAAAGTGCCCCAGAAAAGACTATTTTCACAAATAATATACTGTCGTCCCACGTTTCGGATCACGGATAGTATTTATTTCATTACTTGTTAGGTAATACAATAAATTATATCAAAGAGAGAGTATAACGCGAGGAAAAATATTATCATAATAATGAAATGTTTACCACAAGTATGAACATACAACAAGTGAACAGATCAATGCTCAATGGTATTGTACGCAAGGTTCTTTTTTATTAGTTAGGCAATTTACATAATAAAGTACATATGTATGTAGATATATTACAAAATGCAAAATGTAAAATTATTAATATTTGGTATTTGTTCTATTTTTTTTATTAGTTAGGCAATTCAAACAATATTGTATGATTTGTGCCATAATTGTATTCATAGAACACTCAAACTTAAATAATAATAATAAATACTTCCTTGCACCCTTCGCAAGTGGCGAGTTTATTGCCGTACCCATTCAGCGTTATTATAATTTGAAATTATATTTGTCTATAATTGGCTCATTTTAATTGTAATCTATATTAATAATAAAAAAATAATAAACACTTCCTTGCACCCTGCGCAAGTGGCGAGTTTATTGCCGTATGGCAATTTCTTCCAACTAACCAGTGTTTCCAGCCCAGAGAAGCAATATTTGCGTGAGAAATGAATTTTAATAAATTTCTCCTCTGCTAGGAATCGAACCCAGGACGCCTATATTGTAATATGTATGTACAAAGCTGTTGACAATAAATAAAATAAATAAAAATAAATGACAATTTCTTCCAACTAACCAGTGTTTCCTTCGCAGAGAAGCAATATTAGCGTTTTTATCAGTTGATGTAATATTTATGTACTTATATAATATTTTATTTATTTATTTTTTATTTATTTATTATATAAAATACAATTTTCCTTAAATCTAGTAACAAAGAAATTTTTTTTTTAGCGTGAGAAATGAATTTAAATAAATTTCTCCTCTGCTGGGAATCGAACCCAGAACGCCCGCACAGAAACCGAACGGCTTACCAACTGTGCCACGGCGGTCGGTAACGGTTAAATATATACAAGACATACACTATGAAACGGTTAAATATATACAAGACATACACTATGAACAGTAGCAAATAAAAGAAAGTCACTTAACACTAAAAATTAACATAAAATATCAAAAAGTACTTTAGAGAAGGATATTATTGTTATTTTAATAGCTTACGATACACATTAATTTTTTTGAAAGATTACCAGAAGACTGGATTGGGCACGAAAAGAACAGATGATCCAACGTTTCTATGTATTTGTTCTATTGAAATTTAATTGATTATTGACGCGTTGCTCCTCATTAAACAAATTGATCATACACCTTATTTTAATCATTAAGTCACATTTATCAACAAAACTCGCTCTATTGCTTAGATTTAATTTTTTGATCGAAAGTTTTTGATGGAATTCTAAAGTAGTATTTGAAAATGTGCTTAGCACGAAACCGGTTTAAGGTTGTAGTCTAAAAAAACAGTGAAATTAAGTTATAAACGTTTTTTTTTTATTTTAAAAGTTTATTAAAATTATTAAGAAATCTCGCTCTATTACATTTGAAATATCTATGTATATTTTTGTTAAAATCCGTGGTAGTTTTGGCAATTATTAAAATTGTTTTGTTTCATCATAAATGAACTCGTTCCAATATTCTTAGATATTGTATTAATTATTGAAAAAAATAAAACTTTATTACAATATTTAGAACTTCCACTTCTGAGTAGAGCTCCATAATTACATAAATAGAATTATGAAAAAATAATGTACAGTTTTACAATCTATGTATTCAATTTATTTCCATAAAACAACCATTTTGTAGATGCCCTGCATTGAGCGATACCGATGTATGAGTCGCGTTGCGAAATAAATTAAATATAACGAAAAATTATATATTATTTTTTCCATGATTTTATTCGAAAATTTAAATATTTAATCTTCACACAGGGTATAAATTAAGGAGTTATTTATCTTTATGACAATATTTGTCATATATTTCATGTCCTCTGAAGCAGTGCTTGATACTAATGTTAGTAGTCAGTGATCACAAACGAAAAAAACATTCCCGACTGTGGTCAGCCATCTATTTTCCTATTCCAAGGTAATAACTTGAAAAAGATTTACTATAATATTTTTTTCATTATTTGAGAGGTGGCAAGCAAAAATATGAGAGAATTTCATATAAAACTATGAAGTAACGAACAATATTGAGTGTGATGCACAGTTTTGATTGATTTTGATACAAATAATTATATAATGTTTTTTTAGTTCTTTTTAAACAATTTGAATAATTATTTATTGATATATTTCGTATGCGTCTTACTTCCTTTTATAAGGTTATACCTACATACTCGCACACATTTCGTTGGTCACATTATGGGATATGCCGTGATAGTATGAATGAATGAATGAATTGATGCTATATTTCGTAGGCCTAAGTGACTAATTTGCCACGTGAAACTAGGTTAGATTTCAAAAAGATTTAATTTTATAATTAAAACATATGTACTTATATTTAGATGGGTCGATGGCAGAGCGGTTAGCGCGCTGGGCTAGTAATCCAGTGATCGCGAGTTCGAATCCTGCCTCGACCGATTTCGTTCACCTATAGCACAAGCATCTATTTGCTTAATTTAGGGAACGTAGGAAGATGTATATGTACTTGTTTAACAAGGACATATTTATTTTTATTAAAAAATATATATATTTGTGAACCATTTATTCATTTATATGAATGAATGCATTATTCTATGCTGGTGCCTCACATAATATTTTAGGATTTATATATCACTGTAGTTATATTTGTTATAAATTACTGTGTCTCTCAAGAAAAGAAAAAAAACATACATTTTACCAATCAATTTTCTGTGATTATTGTTGATGTTTGGTAAACAAATAGATTGAGTTCCATGATTATTTTTCGGACGATTGTGTCGTCATTTAAGAGACTTTTCAAGTAATAAAACAAGTAGTTACACCGGGAATCAAAGATATTTTTTAACAGATAGTCGGGAGTCAAAGATATCTGTCAAAAACTATCTTTGACTCCCGACAGGGAAAAAAATCCAATGTTTGCGCATATGCAATAATAAAAAAATATTCGATTAAATTTAAATAAATTTCTCCTCTGCTGGGAATCGAACCTAGGACGCCCGCACAGAAACCAGTGCACCCGCACAGTGGATGTAAAGGTCAGGGTAAGAATGATACGATTTACACTGTACAACGTCGAATATCCATTATATGTTTATTTTAATTTGTGGATTAGGCTATTCTACTAGAGTACTAGACTTTGCCTGTCCCAGAGTAGCGTTATATAAATCAGTTCTATTATGTATTTTATATTCGTCATAGTGTAAGTTAATTTTTATAAGGTTTAATGGTAGTTTGATGTGATACAGAGGTGCAAGTATACGTTTTAGTGTAGAACGAAATATTACTTGATAGAGCGGTGATGGCCCAGCGGTAAAGTCGTCGCCTCACATGCGTGAGGTCGACGCGACGACGGTTCGAATCCGGGGGGGGCACGCACCTCTCGATTTAAAAAAAAATCTATGTGCGGATTTATATCAATAGCTATGTGTAGCCATGATACATCTGTATGGTTCTTCTTCTAAGTATTACGAAAGTCTGATGGCAGTCGCTTTAAATGTAATAACCAGACTTGCCAATTCAACGATCATCGTTAAAGCTTACCCCGATAGAAACGGGACAAAAGCGCTAAGGGGAAAGACGAAATAAAAAGGGCAAATGCTATTATAATTTCGATATTTTTTAAGTCAATTAAGTAGTAATATTAAATAATTTTTCTGTCATTTAGTAATTAACCAGTTGTTTTATAATGTATGGCTGTAGGAAGAGAGCAAACGCTTATAAATATAACTCTCAACAATACAAACATAAAAATTAAATAAAGGAATTCGTCTACCTGGGCAGCCGTAGGTATATCGCAAGATGAGCGTTCAAATGCAGAAATTTTCAACAGGATTCTACAGGCTGAGATAGCATATAATAAAAAATCTAAAATTATTGAATCCACCAATATCCACCTAAAAATAAGGAAAAACCTCATTAAGACCTTTGTCTGGAGTGTCTTACTATATGACTGTGAGACATGGTCCGTAGGCCAGAGGAAAAAGAACGCCTGTCTGCATTCGAGATGTGGTGCTACAGACGCATGTTGAAGATCCACTGGTCGGACCACATCCAAAATTGTGAGGTGCTGAGCAGAGCCGGGGAAACAAGGCAACTCCTCAAAAGAATCGCTCAACGACGATCCAACTGGATTGGCCATAACATGAGGTACCCGGGTCTGCTCATAGCTATCGCCGAGGGAATGGTAGAGGGCAGCAACTATAGAGGCCGACCAAGAAAGAGCTACATGGACCAGGTGATCGAAGACATGTGCTGTAGTAGCTACCTGAAGATGAAGAGGCTGACAGAGGACAGGGCGGAGTGGAGAAGAAGAGAGGCAGCCATAGCTGTTGCAAACCAATCCAAGGATTGAAACTGTTATTAAATTTATATAGCTTTCAATTTGATATGTGAGTAGGTTCTTATGAGCAAAAAGTCGTTATCGTAGTATTTCACTGTAGACTACTGAATATGTGTATACTCTGAGCTCCACATATGTCAGGGGGCAATTTATTCCACTTTAAAGGTTGGTTCACACTGAAACTGCGATCATAGTAAACCGTCTTATTGACTCTGTCCAATTCTTTTAATGAGTTGGAACTCTGTGATACAGATGATCTCTCGATTCTTTTGACACAGTTCTTGGATGTAGTGAGGAGTCAAGTCATTCAGGGCCTTAATCACCATCAGGCATACCTTGTAGTACGTCCGATTATATGACTTTTTAGAACGTTCCGGCTAAAATAGGTGCATTCCTAATCCACTCATAGATTTTTACTATAATATACTAGATGTCGTAGTTAGCAAATTTTGTATGAATCGAAGTGAGTCATTATTCCGGGGGATTTTTGACGTTTTGGTTCCAGACCACATAGTTTTTCTATAGAGAATAACGACTAATGTGAATTGTTTTCAGATTTATTTGTCTAAAAAACATTTAAATTATTAAGGTTTAGAGAACAGTTATCTAGGGTGTGTTGAAATGTAAGGAAAACTGAAATATGTTGCCAACCAAAACGTCAAACGCACGATATTCCATGACTCACTTTTTGCACGGAGTACTATATCTCGTATATTATAATAAAAATCTATGATTCCACTTAGTTCAAGTTGTTATTCTATAAAGCTGAAATAGGAACGTTTCTTTGTAGGAACATTCTTAATTGAAGTAAGTCACGAATTAGTCCTATTCCCTATTCAGTATGCTAGTGAGACATGGACATGGCAGTATCTAATGTATGCTAGTGAGACATGGACATGGCAGAAGACGCATGAAAGTAGAATTAACGCGGTTGAAATGAGGTCACTAAGACGAATGTGTGGTAAAACGATGTATGATACAATAAGAAATGAGGATATTAGACGAGAATGTATGATTGAATGAAATACCGTAAGTAAGATGAAATTAAATGCCCTAAGGTGGTTCGGCCACATAGAAAGAATGAGTGATGACCGTCTGACAAAAAAAGTATATAAGGCTGATAAAAGATGAATGAAAAGTAGAGGTCGGCTAAGAAAGAGATGGCACGATCACATAAATGGGATTTTGAAAGATGGAGATGTTAGAAGTAAGAATAATAGAAGAGCGTGTATGAGACGATGTATGGACGTGAATGAAGCGAGGAATGTATGTCAAGAGAGGAGTCTGGCGTTCGGTTCTCTCTGCCTACCCCAAATAGGGAAATGGCGTGATGGTATGGCCCTATTCTGTAACCACATTTTAGTCAAATCAACTGTCAAAACGTTACTAATTTTAGTTCACAGTTTTGTAATAAATGAATGTAATAAATAAATAAAATCAATGTATTCAACTTCAGGAAAAATAAATCAAAATAAACTTTTTTTCTACAAGTCTTCCCAATGGCTCAATTTTCTTCCCTTACAGATAGGTATAAACAATATCTATATTATTATCTTATACAAACGGTGAAGATAAGTCGGTCCGAAATAAATTCGTCTATAAGAATACTTGAGATGAATTATTGCGTGATAAAATTTCCACATCGTAAAAGAACACTACTACTACTACCACTACTACAATGCCCCGCACACTTGACAAGTTAGTATCAATCTTGAAAACTAAATTATGTGACAAAATATAAAAAGCCACAATCTCGATGCAATAAACTTCTCACAAACACATGCTTTCATCTTACACCTTTTACCGACAATAGAGCCTTTAAATATAATATTCGAATTTTCGGTATTCGAATAATTATTGGTATATTTTCCAAATATTAATTATTTATTTATATAGCGATTGAGGATTGACTGACGAATAAAATATACAGTGCGGTCAAGAATGGAATAAGAGGTCGAGTTAGCCCAAAGAAAAGGATGGCACGACCATGTAAACGATATTTATTTATTTATTTTATTTTATTCGGAAAACATATTAATAATTAAAAATTTTATTTAGATGTTAAAACAAAAATAAAAATTAATACATCTATTACTTATAAATAAATAATTATATGAAAATACATTCTTCAGTGAGTCCTTGAATGGTTTAGATTCACAAAATGGAATTTTAAACATTAATATAAAAAAAGATTAAAAATATGATTTTTCATAACAATAAATTATAATAGGTGACGATAATGTCGAATTGGCAATCTTAAGTTTTTTCCATCTGACAACACTAAGAAAACTGTCACTGTAGTTTGGCTTTTTTTGACATTTAAAGTTCTTTTCGCTCTGTTTCGGTATTATTCATAGTTCAATTATAGACATGTGCATGGAATTTTAATTTCTGTTTACTTTTTCGTTAATATTCATATTTCAATTCGTTCGTTTCCGTGTCCAGATCATATATGCAGTATTGCAAATATATACGAAATGACAATCAATCTAACCTCAAAGTGTTTAGCGGCTCATCAAACAAGAAAATGTAAGTTTGCTCAGCAAATAATAACATCCATATGATTCAAATATATTTTACCTACGTATATTTTATTGTTGGTTGGGACATGTCAGCCGGATGAATGATGATCGTGTCCCCAAAAAGGTTCTTAATACCAATCCAGAGGGCAGAAGAAGTAGAGGCAGGCCCAAGCTAAGATGGCTGGACGATACAGAAGACGACATAAGAGCGATGGGAATTGCAAACTGGAGGAGAGCGGTGGAGGACAGGGACGGCTGGAGAAGAATTCTGGAGGAGGCCCAGGGCCCACACAGGACTGTAGCGCCAATGATGATGATGATGATATTTTATTGTTTCACAAATACATAGTTCGTGCAGGACAACGTCTGTCGGGTTCGCTAGTTAATTATAAAAACATGTAAAACTATGGAGAACATTAATAGTTTTTTACTATGTATTCAGCACCTAGCCTATGAAAGGTGACAAGACTTGTGGATTATTTTATGTTTGGTGGAAAACTATTATGTATATATTTTGAGACCTTTATGTGTTTGTTGAGGTGGTAATTTTGAGTGCAGAATACTGAGATTGTGTGCCAATTTAAGGTGGAAAGGGAACAATAATTCAAGCAACCAGGTGATTTTGTGTACTTACTTTTGATATCCATGGTATGGGTAATCATAAGGGTTTTGATTTCACTTTTAGGCGGGACTTGCCCCCCTGATTTGTGTTCCTTTTTGAAAACAGGTATTGATGTGCTGCTTCTACATTCATCTGGTATTATTGTGGTTTCTTTAATCAAGTTAAATAATCGCTGGAGACTTCTCGTTAGTTCTTCACCACTATATTCCAAAAGTGATTTGATGTAAGTAATTATTTTGCAGCATACGAGTTTTTATTCCTCACTAACCCAAGAGCATATATATAGTGGGGAGTCATGAATTCGCAATTTTCAAGGCTATTTTTTGTTGCAGATTATCAACTAGTATCATGCTGAGATTGTATTCTGAAAGTTTCATCACAGTGTATCTGTATGTGTGCTGTGTACTATGTGTTATATACTATGTACGGTGTGTTTATTTTCTAGGAATATAGAAGTCATAAATTAGAAATTTTTAATGCTATTTTTTTTGTTTCATATAATCAACTAGTATCATGCTGATATTGATTTTTGAAAGTTTCAACACATCTGTGAAAGTTTCATGTACCTATCTGTCTAGCCATGTACGGGATGTTCATATCGATTCTTTTCAAATTATGCATATTTGTATATCTTATACTCGCTTAGACCCCCTTAAAGTTTTCAGAATATCTGATCAGTGCTTCTTTAGTTTTTTAACTGTCAAATATTTCAAAGTAACACCAAGCTCAGGAACCTTACTCACTGTATGAAACTCAAAGCGTGAAGTAACCTAACGACAGGTGTTCATAACCTTATAAAAGTGTGCACGAAATGTGCGTGTATACCAGTCTCGTCTCACCTAAAAAGGCAACATTCAAAATAGGTGGTGAACCTCATATCTGAACTGTGCGAGATGTTATTTTGCTTGTTGTATTTTCGATCACCCACCTCTGGACACTCGAAAACGATGACTATAGAAGAGATCGGAAGCACCATAATGCAAATACAGATTCAGAACAAAACTTAACGTTACAAATTTGTTATTAATATTTTCGCAATCAACTTTGTGGTAAATTGATGAAAAAAAATTGAGTCCTCATTTCTTTGCCTGTCAACACAACACATGAATAAACGATTTGGTTGAGGCTAACGCTGTACTCCTCACTACCAAGCCACTCGACAAAGTACTCAAATTTTGTATAGAAAATTTACAACATAGTTTTGTATAGGTACTTTACTTTCCGTTTGGCCTTCTATATCCGGTGTAAAACTTCTTCGCCCGTGTGTGGGTTGTGTTACAAAAGTAAGTTAAATCCTTGGCACTAGCCCCGCCAGCCATTCCACTACCTCTAGGGTCGCCCTGTGGATGTCCTGGAGGTCACCATTGAACATTTTGAGTCGGCAGTCCTGCACTATATGTCTTATTGTCTATTCGGCTCCACACTCACAATCAGGGTTATCCCTTTTCTGCCACCTCCATAGTAAGTGGTCGCAGCAACCCTGCTCCGTACAAGCACCATGTAGGCTCAATTAACAATTTTACAAGCAATCAACAATTTAACAATTTTACCAATAACGTAAAATAAACGATTATGTAGTCTAAAAAGATAATAGAATATTAGAATTTGGCATTGGCTGGGTATGTTCTAATCATTATAGATTAGAACATATCCAGGATTGAACATATTATTACCTATAGATTAGAACATATTGTTTTTGGCACTCAAGCTGTTTGATACAGTTCAAGATAAAAAATTTGACCTTGGTAATCCTGCACTTAAAGGGTTGTTGACGGACTGGTTGCTAAAAATGGGAAGAAAGGAAAGTGAAAAGATGCTTACCTATGTGCCTACCTAGTACACATGAACATGATGTGTTTTTGAGTGTGTGTGTGAGGGTGTATGTGTGTGCGTGTGTTGGTATGTTTGTGTGCATATAACAGGCCATAATATGTCTGATATAACTAGTTTTTTTTGTGTTTTTATTTATTTTTCATATATTTTTTTTGGATACATAAAAATCATGTTGTTATATAAAATACGCATTTTCATGGAAACTGTACGAAATACAATGAATAAATTGTATATATGTAGATGTATCGATGTGATTGTGAAATATTCCACCTCGGTACCTACAGACACAGCCTAGTGAGGTGGATATGTAATGATGTGCAAAAAATGATTTTGTTAATTTTTATTAATAAATAAATAGATAATGTACGGAGAATAAGGCAAAAGATAGTAAGGTTCTAAGCGTAGGTTGAAATTAGATAGCAATATACTTTTTATAGTAAATTCTGAAATTTTTGAAAAAGTTGGCTGTTCATTCAAAAAATAAGTAGGTGCCAATATAGGCTGAAAATGATATACTTACCTGATCGTTATAAAAGTGACATAGGGCCGGTATTACAGTCTCAGTTTAAGAGCTAAACTCGAGTTTTACAAAAATATAGCGTTTTACAGTGTCCGTTTAGGCCTAATCTTCCCTCAAATACGTCACTAATACGACAAATATTTAAATCAACGTTTCTGGCGGATTAAGTACTTAACGGTGTGTCAACTGTCATTTGATAGGCAACACGTGCAGTTTCAGTTTTTATCACTAGAGGGGTTAGGCAACGAGTGTAGTTTCAGTATTCTATCACTAGAGGTGTTAGTTGTATCGACGGTGGCGCCACACAACAAAACAAACTGACAGCCATATTGAAACGAACATGGGCATTAAAAACATTATTTTGGTGAAAAAAAAAATAATTTACCATGTTGGATAGTAAAACAATAGTATTTCAAGTCGCAGCGTCCCGTTTTGTAGTTCGTATTATTTGAGGTTATTTAAAATTTGACAGATAATAACCACAGAAAAAGTATGTCTATAATTTTATTGAAGATTTACATAGTAACTGACATGTCATATTGCACTGTAATACGGAAATGGATTCAATCTCCCCTTAACATTAATCTTGAGTTTAACAAACTCAATGAGTTGAAGGCCGACTGTAATACCGGGCCATAATCGTTTATCATCCACTAAGTAGTATTGAAGTTTTGTTTTGTTTAATACAACCTCTTTACGAGGTATACTTTGATATTATACAAAATTAAAATAAAATAATTATACCATAACGACACCTGTAGGTAATAATGCAGGGGGGGATAAATTAATTATTTAAAGACGTAATAGCTTCATGTCACACAAAACGTTTATTGCGCTATTAAATAAAAGCTTCAGCCCTGTTAAACTTCACCAAGTGGCGTCGGCATTAGAGGACCGCGGGTTAATTTGAATGTTAAGACAAATAATATTACAATGGTACCTGTCTCATAATTTAAACTACAGTAGCACAACGTGAGAGCTGCGCTAGTGTAGATGCACACCAGAGTTCTTAACAGTGGCGTAGCAAGAAATTTTGGATCCGCATGTAAAATTACGTAAGGGCCCTTTGACGTTTTTTCTAAATAAGTGAAATGATATTTATTACTTTAACTAAAATTTTGCACATTCACATTATAAAGAAAATTTTACATAATCTCACAAATTTTAAAATTTAATTACGAATTTTGTATGAATCAAAAGTAAATATCGATATTTATAAATCTGTGTATTTATAAAATGTTTTTATGCTTGTAGATATGTAATATATACGCTCCTAAACCATTCATCCGATTGAAAATAAACTTTCGGTTTCTGAATTTAATTTTTTTCTTTCTTCATCTTCATCATCTAGTAGATATTTTTCAACCCAGTTCCCTAACTCCATCAAACAACCTCCTTCCGTCACAACAATAATCCCTCCTATTCCTCATTTTATTCTTATTATTTTAATCGATTTATCAATCGATTTTCTTTCTTATTATTATTATTCATTTACCTACTGCTCAGAAAATTTGTTTAAATATTTTAACTTCATTCTTTTTAATTATAAGAAAAAATTATTGACTTGTTCTAATTTTCATAGCACCATATTATGTAACCGCAAAAATTTGTAGTTTTCTGAAATAAAATACATAAATAACTAAATAGGTACTGGAAATCTATAGATCACCACCAACCCGAAACATTTCAAATTTTCTGAAATCATTCGCTGAAACTCTGGAAAAACTATCAACAAAGACCAATATCATACTCGCAGAGGATATAAATATCAATATTGTCAATAACCAACACCCATACTCTGTTTTCATATTCATCGGTAGAAAAAAAGGACTGACCTTTCCAAACTTTTCTATCTTGACATACATACCTACATGTTTTGTATACTTCTTACTTACTTTACGAGTCCGAGTACTTCACCAGGCTATCCCACTCCAGAATATAGCAGCTGCGACGGCATTGTAATTAACCATCATCACGTCTTCTGCGTTGCACCTCACAGGCATATCTCGACAGATGAAAGAAAACATTACAATATTATTGAATTTTTTGTATTGTATAGAAATCAAAATATCTTAAAATATTAAATAATTTGGATTTAAGTGTTTATAGTTTGGTACGTATTCTTCAACATACATACATACTATCGCCATCGACAGTTGGATATAATATGTAACATGCAACTAGTAATAACTAATATAATTATACTAATACAATTTTACATTTATTATTGTATAAGTATCATATAATTATACTTATACAATAATAAATAATATATAATGGTGAAAAAGATAAAGGTAGGTATAGGGAATTACCTTGCCTCGATATTTTTTGTTCTGGTTCTGTATAAACTTTTTACCACATTCACAGCGTATAAAAGATTTAACACTTCACTG